>PVJD01005074.1:0-122295 GCA_004026545.1 Mormoops blainvillei
TGAAGAAACTAAGGAAGAATTTTGAACTCATTTGAGCTCACTGTGCTATCAATAGCCATTAGTAAGCAAACAAGGAGGAATAAAGTTAATAAACGGGAAAAAGGAGTCAAAACTTGGAGGTTCAGGGTGTCTACCATATAGAAATCTTTTCTCCACTGCCAGCCTTGAGAATTCATGACCCAAGTTTATCCAGGAAGCCTCAGATTTCTTTATGAGGAGAGCCAAATAATCAGAATACATAAGAAACCCAGCATTAGAAAAGTCACAGCTACTTTAAACATTCATTGCTTTGACCAATGCCAGTGCTTTACAAAGTAGCGACCAAATGCTCTTCTGACTCCTGAAGGAATATTGGATTATCTCTTTACTTAGAGGTATTTTTTTTTGCGTTGTTATGTTATGTTACATTATGTTATGTTATGTTATGTTATGTTATGTTATGTTATGTTATGTTGTAAGGAGAGTATAAATTTCCCCATATAATAATGTTTCTCTTTCCTAAACAGTTTGGAACTGATTGCTACATAGAAAATATTTGCAGGGGTGGTTGGTTAATAGAAGAGGAAGCTGAAGGGACTGTCATACCAGAGACAATGTCTCTGGTCTCTGAGGCTGCCCCATCCCTCCTTTCATTCCATCTCTCATACCTCTTTCCTGGCCTTCAGTAAAGTCTACAATCAGCCAAGTCTGCATGAGGATTCTCAAATATAAACCTGATCTTACAGGCTCTCCACCCCAACCACTAACAACATCATCCATCCAGCTGAATATGATATACACATAGGAAGATAACCTGTGAAAAGTCTGCATGCAAATGTAGCAGAACAGACCATAAATGTGATAAGGAACATAATCACAGGAGAGGATCACCAGCACACAGGTAGAAGACGTGATAAAAGAGATGAATCTTGGGACTTAAAAAACAGCCCCCAAACAAGTGTTGGTACGTGGAAGTGGTCCAAATTCGAACAGAGATTGTAGGAAAACTGGTTTGGGCAGGTAAATATGGCCTTGCCATTGAGCACAGATTTGAGGAGGTGACATTGTATAAGATGCAATCAACAAGGAGCCTTTCACAAAGCAGATGGGGCGTGCAGGGGGGCACACACAAGATGGTGCTGAGATGGCAAAGTCGAGGTGGATATGTAACAAGAAGGGTTATTGTTCAATGAAATTAGTAACTGACTTGTGTTAATCAATGAATCATAGTCATAGAATATTAGAGTTTCAGATGGTCTTTAAGATTTGTCCCAATCTATCATTTTATGGATAAAGAAATTGAGGTCCACAGTAAGACAGCATTTTTCCTAAAATATACTGTACTTTTACTTTCTCTTATAGGAAAACCTTGGGGAAATAGATAATTTTATAGTAAAATATAACTGAAAATAGACTGAAAATCAGAGAAGTAAATATGAGTAAAACAGTAAGTTCAAAAGAAACTTAAAATGATGCCAAATAATTACTTTCAGAAAAGGTGCTAATACCAGATGGTTTTATGGGTTAATTATATCAAGTCCTTTTAGAAAATACATGAACTATTTTAGAAAATAGACAGATTAAAGCTCCAAATTACTTAATAAATGTAGCATAACATCAATAAAAAAAATATGACAATGAGTTTTCAAAAAATTAGAATCCAATCTTACTCATGTATGTAGATCAAGTTATCCTTAATAAATATTTTGAAATTCAGCCTAGAAGTTTATTGAAGAATATATCAAAACTAAGTAAGATTTATTTCAGTAATATAAAAATAGTTCAACAGAATCTATTAATTTAATTCAAAACAGCATTAGATCAGACTTATAAAAAACATCAAACAGTAAATTCCTGAAATATACTTCATAAAAGCAATGTTATTTCATATTTTTTTTATTTTAAATTAAAAAAACAACATTCCTCATCAAAAAAAAGGAGTAAAATTTTTTAACAATATAAATATTAAATATGTATCTCAAGCAGGACCATGTACCCCACAATAACACAGGTACTTCTCACCTTTATAACCAAGAAAAAAGGCAGGCACATTGATCACTACTGTTAATTTGCATTATTCTGGAAGCTTTAGCCAATATGATAATAAAAAGACTAAAATAAGCTTTAGGTATTAGAAACAAAGATTTAAAACTTTTATCTTTCTAATAACATTTGCTAATGTCTACATGAAAAGCTAAGGTAATCAAATGGAAAACCATTTGAAATGATCAGAACTTAGTAAATTAGAATCTAGAAAATATACAAAAGCCTTCCTTATATATTTACAAAGCCCATTAGAAAATATGAAGAAATGATCTCATTCATAAAATTTACATAAACAAATACATATTATAACAAATCTAGCTGTAATTATAATAATTGTTTCCATTTATTGAACAGCTATTACTATGTCAAACACGATGATACGTGTTTTTACATTTATCTCATTTAATTCTCAATATTCTCCTGTAAGGTAGACACTGTTATTAATCCCATTAAGAAAACTTACACATTAGAAGGTTAAGTGACTTGCTTAAGTTTACTTTACTAGTAAGTAAATGACAGAAACATGAAAATAATTTTAAAACTTCACTGAGCGGCCTTTAAAAATGCCTGAATAAATTGAGTAATATATTATATCTCTGGATGGAAAGATTTAATATCATAAGAAGTCAGTTTTCCAACATATATATATGTTGAATTCTAAAGGTTATTAAAAGAATAAATAAGGAAACATAACTCTAAAAGTTTGCAGAGGGAAAAAAATGAAGCAGTCTGAGGAGAAGCTTCAATCATGAATATTTGGACATGTAATATAAGCCATCAACAGCTGTGAAAGTGTATTGAATGACTTGGGAAAATATTTATCATACATATTTATGTGGAAAACCAAAATGCAATATTTTCTATGAGGTATTATTTTTTACAGCAACTCTCTTTGCAGTACTGCTTCATTCTCACCATTTTTTTTCCTCATGACTTCCACGGCTGCTTCAAAGATACCATGCCTTCTAGATGATTGAGAATGGCCGTGTTAATCATATTTTTCTCTTTCCTGGATTATATCATGTTCATAAGTGGGATGACCCATAGAATCTTAAGTATGGTAATGCATTGTTCTAGCTATTTTCCTTACATTTCATTGCAGGGCTCTGTATGTGTATCCTGGAAGCTCATTCAGGATTAAAGAGAGCTGTCTCTAGACTATGTTTGTGAGCAAGCCTTATAGGCCAACAGGCTTGCCCTGGGTCTTACGGATGATCATTAAACCTATGCCCCCTCTATCAAGGTCACACAACTAGACGACATTTCCTAGACTATATTTCCCAGGCTACCTTGTCAGGTGTGACCATGTGACTAAGTTCTAGCAAGTGAAATGTGAGCAGAAGTGATGTCTGCTATCTGAAGCCTGGGCCAGCTAAGACTCCCTGTTCTTTCCCTCTCTGCTGCCTTGATATAAACGTGCATGCATGGAAGTCACTTGGTCAAGGTGAAAGGAGGTTGGTATCCTGAATCTCTGCCTGGAAGGGAATTGCCCACTGATTCCAAACCCCTTATTTGGGCTTGAAGCATGTGAGAAACAATCTTCTATTCTGTCAAATCATTGAAGTTTGGAAGTTATCTTTAGAGCAGGTTGTTTTCCTGATATAGTCCTATAGTCATACAATAGGATAGAGATCATGCCTTCTCATACCACAGCAGCAAGAGGCCATAGTGGCAAATAGTGAAATTCCTTCAATTACACCATCATATGAGGGTCAAGAAAGAGCCCGCTCAGCTCGTTCATCAGCACAGATAATCACAGAATTAATTCCTAGCTCCTACTGATCAGGTAACTAAGGCTCTTGTAGACCATGCTGGCTAGTTTCTGCTTGGGTTTCTGAAGGAAAGCAAGAAGCCAGCCCAACTTCCTTTAATAAGAAGAGCAGGGATATTTGATAGCTGAACAAAAAGGCTACAGCGAAGTAGGATGTGACACCTGCAAGCTGCGGTCTTGGTGCCGCTCAGACCTCTTGCAGTTTCTTCCCCTGCCCCTGGTACCGAGTTGGTTGTGGGCCAAGATTTTTCTGTTTCTCATTGAATATAAGAGAGACCTCTTTTGGCAGGGCAATGTGTTTGACCTGGACCCAAATTAGGATGTTTGGGTCATAAAATATTCTAGGGGTTTTTTTGTTGTTGTTGTGAGGTGTTTCGATGTTTGGGACACTGTAGGATGTATCTTATGTGCATTATCACATTTATTTCTAAAATCTATCCTGTAACATAGTCTTACTATTACACCAATTTTACAACTGAGGATATGTTAATTTCATTGTTGGTGGCCAGTTTCTCCATTAAGAATAAAAATAACAGAATTAAGGAAGGAAAGAAAGAATTAAAAAAAGCTAGTATTCACTTGGTTGGGTTGGAAAACATCCAATGAATGAGACAGAGCGAGATATGGGGGCAGGAAGAAAGGTTTTAGCATTGATAAAAGAGGCCTGGCTTATATCAGACTATAAGTTGCTTTATATCATCATCAAGTTTTAATTTCTAGTGTGGTTTGCTGGCCCATTTTCCCAGTTATGAGGAATCCACTTTCACACTGGGAGAAAGGCCCTTTGCGGACCAAAGGGATAGACAGCAGGCCGACAGCTAGGGACGAGGGAGTGTGGAGGGATTGAGCAAAAAGGAAAAGGACTCGTGGACAAGGACAACAGTGTGGTGATTGTGGGGAGAAGAGATGGGTGGCGGTGGAATAGGGTATAAGGGCGATGAATGGTAATGGCAGAAAAAAATGGCAGAAAAAAGCCAGCTTTTCTCAACCAATCCAAAAGCCTACAATTAATTTATGCCATGCAAATAATAGATGGGCATATTAAGCAGGACAGCTGGCAAGTTTATCCTCCTATGTGAGTGGAATTCCCTTCTCAGGCATACAACTGGGAAACAAATTAAAGTGCTTGGTTTCTAGCTTCTAGTTCATGACCCCAAGATATTCTTCTCCACGGGGGCAGTGACATTAAGTTGAGCCTCCTTCTCCTGTCTTCATCCCTCTTCTTTGATGTGCAGAGACATGAAATACATGAGCTGCTAAAGTCCCCAGCCTGCACCAGGGCTCCTCTTGTCTCTACCCCACCCCACAGTTTACTTGCTGGAATTATAACTCACAAACTCAGTGCTCTCCCACCAGCTCCTTCTATTTCCTGTCTCTTTATTTTCTAGCAAACACATTGAGTTAGCCTCAGTTTTCTGTAGTTGCTCACCTTGGGTCTCTAAACAGTGGAGGAGGAACAAGGTGCTGCCTTAAAGTTCTTTAGGAAAGAAAGTTTGCTTTCCTTCACATGCTCTGGTGTCTGTCACCAATAGTAAGTCTCTTTTTGCCACCACGGACCTTCAACATTGGAAATCACATAATGTTACAGTAACTGATTTGGTGTGTGTGCATACGTGTGTGTGTTATAATTTATCTTTTTTTCTCTCCAAATTTCCACAAGAATTTCAAGGGAGTTAAGAATGCCAAAATCACTGTCTTAATCAAGAAACTTATTACTTTATGTTGAAAGAGAGCATAAAATGCTTGCCTGATATTTTTCAACATAAATTACACGAGTGAATTTAAGATTCTTATGATATACCCTATTTGATGTTCTTTTCTCAAGACTCTTACGATATATCCTGTTTGATGTTCTTGTCTCTTGGTCTGCAGCTCTTAAATCCTATTTAAATAGGAAAATGGTACACCATAGCTCAAGGACATGCTTCTCTGAGCCCAAATAACCTGGTCTCCTATTGGAAGCACTGTGAAAAGCTCCAGACACGAGGATCATAATGGATAATTTCACATTCAATGACAGGGAAGCATTCTCCCAAAAAACTCAGGAGCTCCCTTTCAGGGATGGAGTGAATCAAGGTTAATTTACATTTCTGAACCTATTCTCCGCATTGTTGTGTGCTGACACAACTGAGTTTCTAGGAGACAGCCAAAATAATACAGTAAAGCACAACTTTAATGTTATTACAAGCCAGGAAAAGCCATGATTAATTACCACTAAAGCTGAAGGGCGGAAAAGGAAGACTCCAGGAATCAGTTTAATTAATCACTTGGTTTAGAATTAATAAAATCCCTCTAAACTCGGTAAGAAAGAGGATCGACAGAGAATAAATGGTGTTTGCTATTCAGGAAATTGACACAAGCTCTTAATCTGGAGGACAACTGAGGCATCTTTGAGTTATTTGCTTTTATTTTGCCTCGTTTTTAAAAAGTAAACAAAGTTGACTGTGTCCCTGTTTTTTGTAAAATAGATAGCAATGCAGTTGGAGGTGGGGGGGTTCCGAAGGTCTTTGCACAGTGGTGGCTATTTCATTTCTGCTGTGCACAACTCCATGCTACGCGTGTGCCAGTCCTCTTCACCCTAATCAAACTCCCACAGAGACAGGCTGCTCCCAGACTGGGGGTGAAAGACAGGAGCTTGTAATTATACAGTGCAACTGATCAATAGACATAAAACCAGAGCAGACAGCTCCAACCCCACATTGTGTGTTTCAGCCGGCACCCTAACTAGCTGATTGAAAACTCTCTTCCTTATTGTGAGATGGTAGAAAGGACCCAGGAGATCAATGTCACGTTTATTAGGGAAATAATGACATATATTTGGGGAAGCTTTTATTTCTCTCCAGTGGACTGCATCAAAGTGAGCGCCCTCGCATGCAACGCTGAGCATAGCTCCAGCTGGACACTGCATGGCTGCCCCACGGGCCACCCGACATGTCGCCCCAGCGAAGCCTCTTGAGCATGTGCTCAGGGAAGAATACCACCCATGACCACCACTGCAGCGGCAGCAAAGGAGTGATGAAAGCTTTCCACTTAGACATGGTGTTTTCTTGGATTATCCCATTTGACTTTTTGACTTGTCACAGCCCCTGAAGTTCTACAGCTAAGAGTGGGTAAGGTCAGAATTTGAATTTAGGCTTACCTGACTCTAGACAAGATCAGAGAGAAAAGTAAATCTTCATTTTATAGAGCTATTTTTGATCTGGAAGTCATCAGAACTTCCTTAATTCAAGGTATAAACATAAAGAGAAATATCACTGATATTATTTATAATCAGTGCATTATCTCTCTTGTATAGGCACTACTATCATTAATGCAACTTCCCTTTGCCTAAGTCTTCCACCAAAAACTGAAATTGTCAATCTATCTTTGCTAAGGAAACATCTTTAGGGTTTCACATTCCAGAATGAAACTCTGATCCATCACCTCCCAGCAGATATCATTCAGGTTATCAAACAATGCAACGAACATAAATACTTTCAGCACGATGATTATACACCCGCATTATTTTCTGGGGGAAGTCTGCAAGCAGAACTCTCAGGGTTAGAGAATATTTCTAGGGTGAAACAAAAATGAATATAGAGTAGCATTTTATATGCAGATTAGTTTCTAATGTCAGCCTGTAAAACGAAAATCATATATGTTAAAAATCACCTGTAAAAAACTCTTAGGAAAATGGCATTCTGGGAACTATACCATCTCACAAGTTTGGTGCACTAGCGTCTGATGAGACAGTTCTTTCTTCAGGAGGGCACGGGCAGAGGAGCTCGCCTAAGCTGGGAACCACGTCGTCCAAGAAAGGCGGATCTCCAAACAATCGAATGCCACCGGATGTGGCTGAAAACTCATTTCCTGCCCTTAACCCTGAAGCAAATGCTTATTAGGTGGGTTATTTTAGCTCGACTGCTTCCCTGTCATCTCTTTGCCTTATTTTTTTTTCTTGGCTCTCTACCTCTCTCTGCCAAGTATGTTAATTGAATTCATTAAAATTTAAAAAGTTCATATAACAACACAGTTAAAAATGGGCCAACAGCCGTAACAGATACTTCACCAAAGAAGATATACAGATGGCAAATAAGTACATGCAGAGGTGCTCCACATCATATGTCATCAGAGAAATGAAAATTAAAACAACCACAAAACAACCATTGCACACCTATTAGCATGACCAGAATCCAAAACACTGACAATATCAAACGCTGCTGAGAAAGTGGAGCCGAAGGAGCTCTTGTGCACTGCAGGTGGGAATGCAAAATGGTATCAACAGTCTGGAAGTCAATTTGACAGCTTCTTACAAAACTAAACATGTTCTTACCTTGCAGCCTAGTGTTTGCACTCCTTGGTCTTTCGCCAAAGGTGTTGAACACTTATGTCTACACAAAAACTTGCACATAGATGTTTATAGCAGCTTTATGCATAATTGCCAAAACTTAGAAGCGAGCACATGTCCTTGAGTAGGTGAATGGAAAAAGAAACTGGGGTACTTCTGGGGAATGGGATCTTACTCAGTGCTAACAAGAAATGAGCTATCAGGCCATGACATGACATGCAGGAAGCTTAAGTGCATATTACTAGGTAAAAGAAGCCAATCTGAAAAGGCTGTATATAATATGATTCCATATTCTATTCCAGAATACTGTTCTGGAAAAGGCAAAACTATGGAGACAGAACAGGAATAGGTGGTTTGGGGAAAGGCAAGGCGACTAGGTAGAGCACAGGGGATTTTTAGGACACTGAAACTACTCAATATGACACTACGGTTTTGAGTACATGTAATTATACTTTGTCCAAACCCACAGAATGTGCAAGACCAAGAGTGAATATTAATGTAAATTACGGACTTTAGGTGATCATGATGTGCCAAGGCAGGTTTATCATTTTTAACAAATGTATCACTCTGGTGAAGAATGTTAATAATGGGAGTGGCTATGCATGAAGTGGGACAAGAGGCGTGTAGGAAGTCCCTGTAGCTTTCTCTCAATTTTGCTGCGAACCAAAGCTGCTCTAAAAAAATAGAGGCTGTTGGGTTGCAGGCCAGGTCCCCAGTAGGGGGCACTTGAGAGGCAATCATGCATTGATGTTTCCCTCTCTTTCTCCTTCCCTTCCCCTTTCTCAAAAAATAAACAAATAAAATCTTTTTAAAAATTAAAAATAGAGGCTATTTTTAAAAAGTGTATATAAAATAAATTCACTGTCCCTGATTTGATTCCTACCTCCAGAAGCATGAAACTAGCTGGTGGCTCACTATAGCCTTGATTTGGTAAGTGATGAGATTATATTGGAAAGATTAGATAAGGATTCATTCCTCTGCCTCCTACTGACTTGGAGAATTGCTTCACCATCTTACCATTTGAGCCAGAATCATTTAGAAATAATGATGATAAATTGAAGATGATGATGAAAAACAAATAATAGGAAGGAAGAGGAGGGGGAGGGGAAAGAGGAGGGGAAGGAAGAGGAAAAAGGGGAGGATGAAGGAGAAAAGGGGGAAGGGTGGAAGGAGGGTGAGGTAAGGGGAACAAGGAGTTAATAACCCGTTTACAGAACACTTATGATGTGCCAAGCAGTATGCTAATTGTTTTTCATGGATTGTAGGAGATCCTACAACAACCTGAGGAAGTTGGTACAGTTTTTATCACCTCAATTTAAAAATGAGGAAACCGCTGCTTAGTAACTAGCTTGAGCTAGCGTGTGATACAGCCAGTATTCAAACCCAGACAGTCTGACACTAGAGCCTGTGCCCGTAACAATGATCGCAGTGTGTGTCTGAGTCATCTCTAATTCTATCCTCTCCACCCACTCCTGCCACCGCCGTGGTTTCTGACAGTCATCAAGTCATGGAAATTCTGCCTCCTGAAAACTCAGTTCCTCCTGCTGCATCCCCACTGGCACTGCTAGATTCAGTCTTTCACTTGGCTCTTAACAATCAACATATGCCTAATTAGGTTTGTTTTTTTTTCATAGTCTCTCTTAGTCTGCCTAACTAGCTTCTCCATTTTTCTAGTTTTCATCACTTCAAACCATTCTACCCAGTGCTGTCAGAGTGATATTAATGAAAAACAAATCTCTATTGCTCCCCTTTTTAAACCAGCGATACGAGACCCCATTACTGCAGAAATACAGTCAAATCCTTTAATGTGGCATGCAGAATCTTCTGTGATCTTGCTTCAGGCTGCACTTTTAACCTCATCCTCTTCCACATTCCCACACCTACTCCTAGCTCAGTTATATTAAACAACTCTCCTTATGTCATTGTTTATTCTGTTCCTTCTGCTTAGAATATCTTCCTGTCACCCCGTTCAGATTTTTCTCTTCCTAGAAAATGCTTACCCATATTTTGAGTCTTACCTTGAATGGTCACCTCTATTGTGATGTTATTCGTGGCCCCATTAGGTGAGGCAGACCTTGACATCTCTATCTCTTCATAGTCAGTATGCCTACCCCTAAGGACAAAGACTAACCCCTTGAATGATGATTGTCTTAGTGGGGACCCATGGGCTCCAAGGAGCAATGACTGTGTAACATCTGGGGCTCTCTACCCTCCAGTCCCCACCTGTATTTACTCATATAGCCTTATCTCACCACACGTAACTGAAGTGCCTGCCGTATTCTACCAAATCACATCCTGCATGTACCTCATGATGTATTGCTTCTGTTTAATTAATTGGTCCAGCCATCACTTCTTTCTGGATGGATCTCTCCCCTCAAATTCCCACCTGCAAAACCATTTCTACATTTTTGGGGCCAGCCCAAATAATACTGCCTCCTCAAAACTTTCAACACCCAGAGATGGTCTCTTCTTCTTGGAACTGACAGTAAACGTTCTGAACTTTGGAATCATCTCCCTGTCACTTTATTGTTTTCTTCTTTGCATCAAGTTTCTCCATGTCCATGTCTTTGTCCCCCTATTCTAAATCAGTCCCTGAATATTTTATTAGAAATCAAACCTTATCCTTCTTTCTTTCACCTTCATATCAAACCTACTCATCTTTACTTTCCTCCTGCTGCAAGTCCAGCCAGTTATGATAGGTGCACGAGTAAATGCCAGTGACTAGCCCTGTCGATCATACCCCTCTCATCCTCATAATCCCCTTTTACTAAAGAAAGGGCTCGCGGCAGTAACAATGGGCTAAGAAATAGTTAATACTAGAAAATGGACTGAAGAGTGTCATTTGGTATATGCGTCTGGGTCTAGTTTATTGCAAGACATAGTTTGTCTGATCTGACTATGTTGAACTGGGAGTTGATAAAACCCTCGCCGGAGAATAACAATCATTACAGCTATATACACCTGTGTTTACTAGGGTCTGTGCCAAACATTTCGTGTGCATTTGTTGATTCTTCATAGCAAACTAATAAAGTAATGCCATTACTAATTTTACACCTGAGAAAACCGACTTGAAGAGAGGTTATGTAACTTATTTAAGATCACAGAGCTAAGTGGCAGATCTGGGAGTAAAATCAATTTCTAGCTGACTAAAGCGGAAACCTTTAACCACGAGGCTCTTTTCTTTAGAAGCTGTACTGTCTGACATGAGGACACAGGTACCTTCCCGTGGTAGAAGATGGAGAGCAGTAATGTCCCATCCTCTGGAGATTTATTTAAAGCAAAGTTTCTCAACTGTTACACTACTGGCATTTTTGGCTGCACGGCTCTTTGTTGGTGGGGGTGGGGGAGTCTGTTTTGTGCATTTCGGGATATTTTTGCAGCATTCTAGCCTCTATTGGCTAGATGCCACTAATACGTCTGCACTCCCCTCCCACCCCCATTTTTGGTAACCAAAATGTTTCCAGACATTGCCAAATCACCCCTGCTGGCAATCACTTGGTTTAAAGGAAGAGAAAGCCTCCTTGTTAGGATAGCATATCCCAATCACAAGCCAACCAAAGTACTAAATGGAATGATACTGTGAGCGATGGACCTTAAACTAGAAGAGTTCATCTCAGCTCAGAGGCCCACAGGGCAGAATTTCCCGAGGTGTTTTCTTTAACAGTCATAGCTGTTTAGGCAAGGTGTATCAGAGCCTTGGACAGCGGTTAGGACAGCTGAGGCAGTAACATAAATCTTCCCTCAAGGGATAACTGAGGACCACAGGCATTCCCAAAACGTTTTGTCTATGCGAAGCTGGCTTCCAGCACTTTTACGCCAATAAAATCCAATTAAAATTGTCACTGAGAGCGCTCTTCGGAGGAAGAGCTACCAAGCAGCACTTCGACAGGAAATACTAGGAAAAAGAGGAAGGCCACCCCAAATTTGCCGTGGTCACAGAACTAGGTATTTTAATGAATTAGTCACATGTGAACTTTATTTTTTTGAAAATTAGTAGTAGGAGAGCTCTTTTACAAACCTTTCATCTGCCATCATTACAAGGAATGAAGGCACAATTCTTGGGTTTGGATAATTCTGCTACGGAACCAAATGAAAGATTATGAATAACTGAAGTCTGAACAAAGAACAAATTAACTGAATTTGCTGAGGGATCTTTGCATTTTTTAAAGGCACAAAAGCGGAAAAGTCAAGATTTTTTAAAAGCTCTAATGGCATAAACACAAGCAGTGGTTTTAGAGTTCTTTGCTGGGAGTTGGTGCGTTGAGGGCACTCTTATCAGTAACTCAGATCTTACCTTGTGCTGCCATTCTGGTCTGCACACCTATTAGATGAGATGTTATTATAAAAATGTAACTCTAAAGCTAATCCAAGTTTCAATCAACAAACGCAAAGTAACCGCGGGTAGTACTCTGGGTACGACTTACTATGTAGACCAAGTATGAGGAAAGGCAGCCCTGTGTTCTCATGTTAAGTACTTAGTCACATTTTTGAAGAATGTTGATGTTGAAACTTACTGCGGTAATGAAAACGTTTTGTAAACGATGTGGCTTCTCCTCTTACTAGCTCTGTGACTTGGGGCATTGTTACTCAATTTTTTGAACCTCAGTTTTCTTCGAGATGAGGGTAACAATACCTGTGTTGAAGAGTTGCTGAAGGATAATGTGATTTATTTTCTCCTCTTTTTCCTTCTGGGTTTTCCTGTGCTTGCCAGGAAGGACGTAAACTATTTAAGGATATCACATGTGCTATTATTCTAGTACAAGGTTGTTTCTCTCCCTTTCTCTTTATTCATGGCTGCATTCATTCCCCCAGTAGATTGATTTTCTTGCTGCCAGCCAGCAGTTACACACACAAAGAAGTCCTGAATACTCAGCTCTATTCACTTTGGGCAGCTCCTTTATGCACTTTGTGCTGCATAAATATCTGTTATTTTCTATTATTTATGCTGCTGTCATTTCTATAAAACCCCACATAACTTACCCTTGATCAAAACAGGGACACCATTCAGATTTCATCTGCTGATATGCCTTGGCATCCTTGGAGACGCTGGAAGACAATGCACTGGGCCATCCACGGAGAATTCAGCGAACCCTCATCTCTGTTCTCCCACTTTCTGTCCTGGCTGTTCAAGGCCCCATGGAGTAACATCCAGGATAGACAGAACAGAGCAGAGCAATGCAGTAAGAAAAGGAATTGATTACCGAGATGATATTTTTGAGGCTAAGGTGCCATTTAAATGGCGTTCGGCGGAATTTAAATTTTACTAGGGTCTCCATATGTTAAAAATCTGTTATTTTGTTCTGTCCTAGGACTTGTGCTGACAGCAAGTAGCATTTCTTAGTAACTAACCAGGAGAAAGCTGTGGGAATTCAGAATGAGGAGACTGGTAGTCTCTTTCAAATAACCCATGAATTAAGGGGTGATTTTAAACGTGAGTTCCCTGGATCCACAGGGCTCTTTTCTTTGGAAATGCCTATGAGGGCCAGCTCGGGAAAGCAGGCAAGGGACCAGGGTTTGCGGCGCCCGGCCCTCCAAGCCACTTAAATCGGAGCAGCTCAGAGTTGCTCTATTTTTAATATATTAAAATTATTCATGAATTTTTTTTTTTAGACAGCAGTTTTATTACTAAAAAGACATTTGAACACATTTGAAGTGGTGCCTTTGGGGCTTTGTCTGGAAACCTCCGAACCCTAGACTAGATACATTTCTGGTTTCTGAATGCAAAGGATGTTCAGGAGGAAGAATGAAAATGGTCGGAATTCAGAAGTGCCCCTGAACCAGAAAACTTTTGAAGACCAACAATTTCTTTCTATCTTTTTTCACAATGCAACTTCACAAAAACATTGTATTGCTCACTATCTTCCTTCTCATTCACAATTTAATCCAGTGTTATCTGACTTTCATCCTCCTTGCTTCACTAAAAACTAAGTGCTCCTTGCAATTAAATGGAACAAACATAGCTCAGGCCTTATCTCACTGGGTATCTCAGCCGCACCTGCTACTGACGGCCACTCCTTCTTGAAACCATGCGGTCAGTTAGACTTCATGGCCTCAAACGGCCCTGGCTGTCTTCTGCCCGCCGTCTGCCTGCCTTGAGGAGTCCTTCTTCTCCCATCTCATCGATTCTATCCTGGGTTCTCTTATCTCAGGGTTCTGTCTTCTGTAGCGAACTCACTCCTACGGTTTCAATGACATCTAAGCGCTAATGACTTTTAAGTGTTTCTTCTAACTCTGAGCTATAGACCCACAGATCTTCATTTGTATTTCTCAAAGCCATCTTAATTTCAAAACGTCCAAAGTCTATTTCATTATCTTCCCTATGACCTCATCATATATATATATATATGCATGCATGTATGTATGTATGTATGTATATGTATACATATACATATAACCACCATCTGCATAGTTGTCCCAGCCGGAAACCTGAGTATCATTCTGGACTCCAGAATCTTCTACTTTCCCTTTCCTCTCCTCCCGCCTCATGTTAAATCAATCACAGGGCACCATTTTTATCCCTAAGTATTTTTTACATATTTATGATTTTCTTCCTTCCCACCTCCAGTTCTTACGTCAGTCCATCCTCCTCTGTCACCTGAATGACAGCAGTGACCTTCCGGCCGCTCTCCTAGAAGTCAATTTTGCCTTCTTCAACCCATTCTCTATACTTCAGGCAAATCGATCTTTCTAAAATGAAAATTTAGGTAGACCCATGTTTTCATACCCTTTAATTGTTTCTCACATTTCCTCAGTAAATTTAAACTACTTGAACGTGGCTTATAAAACAGTGCATAAGATTAGTCCATCTTGGCTCTGAAGTGTCATCTCTCGGCAGTCTGCCAAAATCTGAATTTATACGTATTCCTTATTCTGTGGCCTTCCCAACTGCTACTCTTGTCTTTAGCTTGAATGGTCTTCTCTCATATTTTTATTTCACTAACAATGGCTTAGTCTTCAAATCTCAGTGTACGCATTACTTCCTACAGGAAGTGTTTACGAATTCCCCAAACCTTGACAGATTTCCCACCCAGGTGTTCCTATAGCATCCTTCCTTTTTGTACATAAACAATTATCCCATTGTATGGCCATCGTCTGTTTACTTTTGCAATGTCCCATCTAGACTCTTAGCTTGAAGAAGGCAGTCATCTGTTATAGCCCTCGCACTTAGGAGTACACTTGGCATTCAGTGAAGAGCTCCCAATGAATGAAAAGAAAACAGCCTCTAGAGAACAAAAGAGAAAGTGCCTTAGATTACAGACTCAAGGTTGCTGACATTTGAGGTATATAAAAAGAAGGAACTAAAAATAAGCAAAGAGTGATAAATTTGGCTCTGGCATGAAAGGGATCACTTTAACATGGTTTGAAGTATGAGCCCTATAAGTCATGTGAGACAATGCATGAAGGATTTAAGGAGTTCAGGAATTGACTACATAGATGTGAAACTAGGCAGAATTTTTTTTAACTGGGCATCTGGGACTGATATCGGATAATAAATGTTGGAGAGGGAAAACATAAAAAGTAACAGAGACCCCCAAATATAAGTCCCAAGCTTTCGTTGGGGGACAGTGCTCAATCAATAAATGCCTTCCATAGGCAAGGGCTGTGCTAGGTTCTAAGTAGTTCAGAAATACATAAGCCACATTCCTTGGCTTGATGAGTTCACAACATCAAGAAAAACCACCACTAACAACAAGGAATAACTGCGCTGAACTTGTAAGCATGACAGCTAAGATGATAACTGAACTAAGCCACTAAGAACAGATGAGTAAGATTTAACCTGACAGAGGCAAAAAGTGAGGAAACTAGGAAGTTCTGGGCAGAGAAAGGAGCAATCATAAAGCAAGAACCATAAAATTTTTTTTTTAAAACATGGCATGTTCGGGAATGGCAAGCAGATCCATGAAACTGATCATAAATTTCACGTTGCGTGGCAGAGGGTTGTGAGGCAGAAAGACCAGTAAAACTCAGACCTTAACCCCCCTGCTCAGGCCATTAAGGGCACTGAATAAATACCAACTTTTTGAAGGATATTAGTAACATAATCAGACTTAACTTTCAGAAAATCCCTTCAAGTGATTGGGAGGTAGAAAGACCAGAAGAGGCAGAGCTTAGATGAGTGCAACGGCAATAACCCAGAGAACCCTGGGTAACTTTGAACAGAAATGGCTCACTGACAGAGATGACGGAACGTGTGCGGCGGGGGCGGGGAGGTGGCTGTGTGTGGATGGGTGCGAGGTTGGAAGTAGATGAGGTACAATCTCTCCTTCTCCAAATCTGGATTTCTCACAAGTGGTGCTTTAGCAGTCTCATTCTTCCACACAGTTTGAAAAGGTCAGATTCCTGAATTAATTTCATCAGGTGAAGGGCAACTCAGAGAAAAGATAATGAAGCATGTCACAGAAAACATACCAGGCTATTTCCTAATTTTTAAGATGACTTTGTGCTATCTCAGTAAATCCATCTGCCAAGTTTCATTTTGTCCCTTCAGAACACCTTCCTAGGTGTAAGGGCAGTAATTTTCCTCAACGTAATATATGTGAAATTTTTAAATCCTAGGTATGCTCAGAATCCAAAGATCAATGCGTTTGTTAAAATATCAATATAACAGGAACAGCTGGCTTGTTCCCTTCTCTAAAAAAAATTAAAAATGTCTTTCTGAATGTTCCTGGCAGATCTGTCATCTCTTCTTCAAGCCAAATGACAAGTGAGTTATACAACGGGGCTTTAAAAGGTTCTAACCATATTGAACAGCAGATGCTCTGAAACCATTATTCAGAGAGTATGCCCAGGCCCCCTATTGCCCTCTGATTCCCTTGAAGCAATTTATGACCTACTCTCTCTTTGCATCAGTTACATTATGATACATTAATCCAGAAGATGCATTAACCTTACCTCCACTTCAATTTCTCTGAATCTGCAGCCCCAACCACACACACACATGCGCGCACACACACGTGCGCACACACACGTCACATTGCACCACCAAAGACACACATTACACTCTTTCCTATATTGTCCAAAGCAGGATTATTTCAGGAATGTATTAGTACCAAAGTGACCAGTTTGATATACACTGAACTTTTACCTAATCCACTAGTTCTGGGCTTTTCTGCTTTTGTTCCATCATAAATCCCCCAGCAGCTTTCATTTGGGGGCATAATGATCTTTCTACTTATTTCTATGTCACCTTATTTCTCAATCAATCTAACTTTAAAATTAACCTGTGTTAGTACTTCATATGATGCCCTATATGAAGTTCTATAGATCATCCTCAGATTCACACATAAGAGGTACTTGAGAGTGTTCATTACAGTGCTGCTTTCAGTGAAATCTTAGACATATTGAGACTACGAAATACTCAGCATTCATAGATCTTGTTGAACTCATGACTATTGCCTACACAGCAGCAAATCATGAAAATTAGAGTTGGAAAAGTCTTGTTAGGACTGAGAGTCTATCCCCAGAGGCTATGTAAGCATGTTACCCATAATTTAACATTTATTAAGACCCCCAAATGCACTAGACTCTTTACAGAAAGAACAAAGAGTTGGACAGAGTCAGAGCCTAAGTTATTTACAAAATTGCACCATCACTCTGTCCATCTTTCTCTCTAAAAGTCTCCAGACATGGAGTTTCTAAGGTTTTCTACAAACAATGATTCTATGCCTTGATAAAATTTTCCGATGAGAAGTTTTTTCTGGTATCTAGCCTATATACTCATTTGAAGAGAAGCTTAATTCACTATATGCCAATTAAAAATCAGGAGCAAAATAAACCTACAGAATATAAACACTGAGAGTAACTTGTTTCTGAATTTCATCCAGTTTCCTTTCCTATCTTGAAGCAAGACATAAGAAAAACAAATCTCAGTCAACATTATTTACTTATTTGGTCATAATTAGCTGAATAATATTTCCCTGCTCTCTTTCTCTTCTCCATTCTCTTTCTCCCTCTTTTAATAAATATACATCTGTAAATATGCTTACTTAATACAATACATTACACCATGCTTGGCACATGGTAAGCATTCAATAAATTTTTGTTATGTGGATATATAATAAAGACAATTTTTTCAATAATATATGATTGTGGTATGCTTGGCTCATCTTGTATTGTTAGACTGAGTATACTGGGGGAAATATACCAGTCCTTTGAATATTCACTATGCTTTTAAAAATTCACTGATTCAAATACACAGTTCGTTAGTGCACCTCTAAGATCTATAGATTCACATATCATCGAGAGTTCAAGTTAATGAGCACTCACACCAGGAATTTTGATAACCACTCAAAAATGATTTAGACTAAAATATACCATTGTGTACTGAGTGAGGAAATTTAAAATAAAATAAAATCAGGTCACTGGGAAGAAAGGTGGTGGGAACCCTCAAGCTAACTATCCTTTTTTCTTTTTTAATGGTTCATTGAATTGAAAGAACTGAGAAGCATTGGTCTTAGATATAGACTCACTATTTAATAAACATACAGGTGCTCCATATACTAAATAGCCACTTGATGAAATGATTATATTACTACATCTGACCAATGTGTCAATGCCAAGATCTGTGTTGTCAATGCAAATATCTCAAGCTGCAATTTACAAATATTCTCCCATCTTGGCTCTGGAAATAGAGTGAGAATTATACTTAACTCTAAATTTTTTCTTTATTTTTATTGTTGACACTATTACAGATGTCCCTATTCTGTCCCCCACTTTTGCATACCTCCATCCTCTCCCAACCCCCTTCCCTCTGGCCATCACCACACTGCCATCTGTGTCTATGGGTTATGTACCTATGTTCTTTGGTTAATCCCTTCACCTTTTTTCATGCAGTCCCCCATCCCCCTTCCTTGTGACAACTGTCACTCTGTTCCATGTATCCATGCCTCTGCTTCTATTTTGTTAACTCTAAAGATTTGTTAAAAATCTCATGCTCTTTGCCACATAATAAGTGCGACATTGATTCTTAATTCTCTTGCCAAAGGAAAAGTGACACTGTGCTGTATTTCCTTTTCCAAATGCTCTCAATCTGCCACACCCTTTCTCGTATTCCCCGTATTGCACCCCACCCCAACCACCAGGCGACACACAGAGATGTGTCGCTGAAGTAGTTGCCTGGGAATGAAACTATTTGTTATAAAAGAGGCCTGCCTGTCTTAAATCTATAGCTCCTGGAGGTGAAGAAATCAAGTTTGAAATACTTGCAATTAAAAGTACTAAAGAGCACCATTCAGATTAAATATCAAGCAATCACAGCAAATCCCCACTGTGTGAGAAGTCTTGTATAGGAGGCCCCCCGGAACAGCTCCAGGCAGCCAGTCAGAGACCTGTGGCTTCCCATCTGCTGCTAACTAACCACGTGACCTTCAGAAACAACACACATGCCTTTTCTTGATTCTATTTCATTTTCTTACAAAATAAACAGATTGAACTAGGTTATTTCCAGGGTCTTTGCTGCTAACAAGTTCCATGCTTTAAAAAATTGGTTTTACAGATCTTGACTTAATGTGGAGTATAATTTGACTCTTAGTACCATATCTGTACAATAAAAATCTAATGTGACATTAAGCATCCACGAGGTAGACATTCCTTGCTGAACCTGAGCATTACTTTCTTGTCACTTTGTCTCAGCTTGGCAAGTTACCCTAACTTTACAGATGAGGAACATGAAGGTGAAAGAAGATAACTTCCTCTGTCACAAGGTCTTATAAGAGGTGGAGCTGGAGTTAGAACTCGGGTCTAAGTGCAAAGCCCATGCTCTTTACATGATACTGGGACAAAATTTAAGCAGTGAGTTAGAGTCTGGTACCTTATTTACAATTTTTCTTTTTTTATATTCCAGGAGCCACTGGAACATAATAATGATACCTAATATATATGGGCCTTTCCACTGTGCCAGACACTGTTCCAAGAACTTTATGCGTATTATATCATTTAAATTTACAGCAGTCCTCTGGGGAAACAGTGTGAGAGTTAAGATTTGAATCCCTGTTATTTTATGGCAGAGCTTGCTGCCTTGTGCTGTCTCTGCACAAAACATCTCCGGCTTGAAACTGAAGTTCTTTCTTAAGCATATCGGGAAAATGCTTCCGAAGCTGGCTCACTCCATTGTTATCTGAAGGCAAACAATTTGTGGTGCGGGTCTCATTGTGGGTCCTCCTTCCAGGCATATCCAAATATCAGTGTTTGGTCAAATTGTGGTTCTCTCCTACTCCAGTGTGTGCAACAGCATTCCCAGGAGCCATCAGTTGCTGCTGGCCACCTCCCTGCTCTGCCACCTCTCCCAGCTTCAGCACTCAGCTCTCACCTGTTCTCATTCCATATCTAACTGTGAGGGGCCCCTGAGAACTGCCGTAGATTGATATAGACCAACACATCCGGGAAGGTGTGCTTCATTCACTACTTCCACAGCTGAGTGTTTAATAAGTGATATGTAAATTGCATGTGTGTAAAATGAATCATTCTTTAATGTATTTTAATGTACAGGAACAAAGAAGTAAGTGCGTATACACACACACACACACATTGGGGAGAGAGAGAGAGAGAGGCTCTTTGTTTTCTTTTCAAATGTATCTGCATTGGATTTTCAATTTTTCATATATCAAGTTATCCTTAAGCTTAGCATAGCAGAAAAATTGAATGCTTGGGAAAGATCAATTCTTAGGTTTGCTTTTTAAGAAAAGCGTCCTTGTAAACTCTGCTGACATACCACTCTTTGGTAAGATTTGCATTTATACTAAATATGCCTAAAGTATCATCTTCAGAGCATAGAATTCATAGTGTCCTGTGACCTAAAAATGCTAAATTGTTTACTTCCTCTGAAGGGTGATGCTTCTGGCTGTGACACATTGAATAAATTCATCATATTTTTGTCACAAAGTAGTATCCCAATTTAGATTCCTTGACCTAAACACTCATACTGTGTCCATAGATAAAAACTGACATCCAAGAAAACAACGAGCTATTGACTGAATTCAGCAAAGCTTCCCTTTCCCCATCTTCAAACAGCCAGTTCATTAAATTGATCCACTTCCCCAAGTCAGTTTGTATATACGTCAAGATAGTTTGAAAGACCACACTTGGCCCCTAAGAATATTTTCACTTCACACAGTGAAGAGGACAAGTGGCATTTGCCCTCATTACCCCCTCAATTTAACAAATATTGGCAACCAATCTTGATTATTGAACCTCCGAAAGGATGAAAATCTGGGAATGCCTCAACAGCTCCATGGAACTACTCCTTCTAACTAGAATGTTCATCACCCAGTTACCTGCACAGCTCACTCCCCTTTCTATTTCAGACCTTTGTATAAACATCATTTTATCTGTGAGGCTCACTCCGATCAGCTAATTTTAATCTACCACCGCATTCCCTATCTCCCTACTAAAAAAAATAAGTCATTTTTCCCTGTAGCACTATTGCCTCTGACTTCCCATATATTTTTCTTGTTTTCAGTGTCTCCTGTACTACAATGTAAATTCCAAGAAAAGCAGGGAGTTTTGACTGTTTTGCTCACTGCTGTATTCCCAGTTCCTAGAGCAGTGTCTGGCCCATAGCAGATGCTCAGTAACTATTTGTTGAATGAACGAACACATGACATCCTCCAAATATAGGTTTGTGACACTTTTGATATATGCTGCAATGCCCCCAATTTATATCTCAGTATAATTTATATCTCAGCTTCTTATCTTATCAGGGATAATGTCTACTAAGAGGCTTATTTTCTCTTCAAAACAATAACAAAAATGTTAGTTGAAACATCCAGCATCTTTTTCAAAGATTTTACAAGTCAAAGAACCTGAAAGTTGCTAGATTTGGGCCCCAGTCTTGATCTACTAGTGTCTTCATCAGAGTGACCTTGTTCAATTCACTCAGATCCTTTGAACCTCAATTTTATGGGAATGGAAATTAAAGAACAACAACTAAATGATGCCTTGATTTTGTTGTTGACGCATACTCTGAAATTTTATAACCTGTAGAATGTTTTCTTCCATCCATTCAAGGTTTAAAACATTTTGTGTGTATAGAACATGTACTGGTTGATAGAAAGATAGAGACACAATGGAAGACCTCAGTGCTTACTCAAGAAATATAGAAAATATGAAATCAGAAAGACCTGTTATCCAGTTTTTATATGTAAATTTATGTAAAAGTTATTTGAAAAGTCAAATGCTCTCTCACTGTTGCCTCCACCATCGACAGTTCTGAACTTGTGAATTATACCCTACATGAGCACAGCTCACAATTCTTTTTTTATCCAGATTACAAAGCCACTGAACTGTCTTTTCATCTTGGATGCTCCATTGAACATACTATACAATTCTTCAACACCATAATTTGATCAGAGAACATCTGCAAAAAATCTGGAACACATTTTTCCCTTTCTCAGCACTTGACTTCAAGCCTCACATATCAGACATTCTTCCACAGTTTCTGTGACATATTGTTGGGCAAGCCCTCAGCAGCGCACTGCTTTGGAGTGTGCCAACAGGACAGAAAATGGGCCAGATTTATATCATCATTAACAGAATTCTTAACTACAGGCTCACCTATGGGCAAATTTGTTATTTGTCCGTAAGCAAATTTGTTAGAGATAACACCCTAGTGGCATTGCCCCCTAGTTATTCTTTTGAAATTGCTTATGTACAATCAAGATTATTTCACTCATATATTTATTTTCCCAAATACTGCAAGTTTCCTGGAAAGAACAGCCAGGCATTCCCTGGGGTCATTGTTTCGAAAAGGGAAAAAATTCAACTAAACATTCAAATTTTATTTCAATCATGAAAATATAAAACACAGTGTTTACTTTCTCTTATTGTATTCTTTCCTTCTATGCCTTATAGTCTTCTAAGCCTCATTTCCTCCATTCCACAGAAATTCAGCAAAAAAAAAACACCAAAAAAAAAACAAACCCATAGCTATTGCTTCCCCCTCCCCATTTTCCCTTGTTTTCCTAATTGCATTCTATTATTTGTTTATTTCTATATTATTTTCTAGCTACTGTATCTGCTTTCCAGATACAATCAGATTCTGAAGCTCTAGGAATTAGGTTGTTAAACATATGAATTGGGGGAAAGAGAGGGGAGGACACAATTCAGCCCATAACTGGTTTCTTTCTTTTTCTTTCTCTTTGGTTATAACCTACAATTATTCCATGCTTCAGCAATAGGAGCTCATTCAATTGAAATAAAACACCAGGAAGGACTTGTGGCAGGTATTAGCCCCATTTCTTTCTAACTATCTTCTACCAATTTTACTAGTGAGGAAGCTGGAACTCAGTGAGTTGCCTAAAACCCCATATCTTACGATCAGATCTTCTGATGTGGCAAATATGGTTTTTATCTCAGCTCCATGTCCCCTGAACAGCCCCTATATCCACCACAAACAATGTGCTTCCTGCTTCCCACACACACAAAAAAAGGTCATTGAACTAAACCAAGAAATTTCACATGGTATTTAGACACCCAAAGATTATTTAAAAGCGAAAATTAGAGAATCTAAGAGTCTGGTCTAGACCTCAGAACAGTTCTTGCTCTCATACTCCATCACGGGCTGCGTGCTTGCCTTGTGTGCTTCCGGACAGGAGAAAGCCACTATTGGACCTGCTTGTGACTGTCTGTCCATCCTTGACATTACTTTATCACTTACGAAAACCCAAAGTTTGTAGTCTAATGCTGATCTTGTCCATACAGATCGAAGGTGTCTTTTGTTCAACTTCTCTTGCTTAATAACTCTCAGTCCAATTTTTGGGTTGTATGCTACAAAGCTAAAAAAATAAAGTAAATACTAAAATAATTTAAGAACCAGTGTTGCATTTACTGGAATTCTGCTTTTGGTTTATCTAGATATTTTCTACCTGAGTGAACTTTAAATGACTTGTGTACAATGCATGCCCCCATCCCTACAAGAACCACTTGAATAATGTTGTAATTAATATGCGTAGTCATACAGATTTGCTCCATGAATATGAACACAATCTCCACTTAGTGTACTTATAGTTATATTTACTCTCTAAAATAAGCATCAACTGAGTTAAGCGGAGTGATGTGTACAACCTGTAGCAGAATCCTGAACATGCAGAATATACTAAAAATGATGCATATGTGATGGACCCAACATTAAGCATGTAGCAACATGACTGATGGGAGTTCTTTGTGCTGAAAGTCCGCTGAGTGGGGAACACCTTGCTGTGTTATTCTACGGGGCGATATGTGAACCCTAATGCATAGCAGTTGTAGAAGCAAATGATTTGAATGAGTCTCTATTCAAACCTCCAGAGGGCTGTAACTGATTTTTAGTTTTTGTTTTAAATCAGAGCACGGTAATAACAATTTAAAGAATCTTTTAAGACAGAGCTTGCCTTTTGCAGCTGATGTGTCACTTGCTGGAAAGGCCAAAGTGATCAGGATGCTACCTTTTCTAGCTGGAAAGGAAGAAGGAGGGGGATTTTTGAGTGCACTTGGGACCCAGTCTTCTGTAGGATGATACCTTTGGTAAATGGGGGACAGGACTCATGCTTATTCTCACAGTGTGTTAGGGAGTGGGTACAGGAAACTTGCGGCAATTTCTCAACATCTTTATCGTACAGCTGTGCCATTTGAGAGCCAGAAAAGCAAAGGGACTTGGGATCATACAGGCAGTTAACAACAATGCCAGGACCTCACCATCTCTCAGTTCCCTGCCTCTATGTGTTTGGTATTTAGAGGAACTGAAAATAATCAATTGACAGTAAATGCATGAGGCTATATTCTATATTTTATGAATACATAATAATTAATGTCTAGAAAACCCTATTTTTTTTTGTTCTGACAGACTGGGCTCCCAAAACATGAAGTAGAAAGGGAGCACTGGTATTCAAGGGACTAGTTCCGTCTGCTCCAAGAGCTGTTTCCATCCAACTTCACATACTCACAGGCCTTCATTCAATGGTAGCAGGCCGCTTAGCAACCACTGTGCTTTAAGAAGTCATGGGGCAGGGAAAAAATGCCTGGGTCAGGAAGGATCTGAGAGTTCATCTATTAATGTCTCGCCATCACGGACATCTTCCTTGTAATATCACTAATAGATGACGATGAGTCAGCCTGTGCTTTAGAAACTCCAGCGGCAGAAGCATGCTATCACTGTATTCTGAGGCAGTGTGATCCATCACATCACGCTGTTTATCTGGCAATTGGTGATCAGGACTACAAAGTACGGTTGTATAAGCATTTTGAGATTTGTGCAATGATGTTTGGCCAAGCAGAGAGAATCGCAACTTAAATATAGTAGCCCTGTGCCCTGCAAGTGATCGTGTCTACCTGGATAAAGGGGTACTTTTTGTACAACAGCACCTGTGTCTCCCAGTGAGGCTGTCAGCGGTTGGGCGATGTAAGGGGAGGAAATCCAGCTTTTTCCAATTTACACAGGCACATTATAAGCTGGTGGGGGCCCTAGCGGCAGTAGGTACAGTGTTGTCAGACATCAACAGAGAATTGAGCGGAAGGACTGTAAGAGAAGTGTGCTGAGTGGCGTACTGATGCCCAGAAGTGATTTCTCCCATGTGGTAAGGACATGAACCAGTTCTTTGGTCTTGCACCACCAGTGAGCTTCTGCACTCAACAAATGCTGAAGTTCTGGGCCCCTTTAAAGAGGAAAAGAAGCAGCACATGGGGACAATGGCTGGACAACCTCAAACGTGAAAGTAAAGAATCTAATGCTAAAGGCCCACTATTCTAGAGGTCCTCCGAATGCAGCAACACACCAGACTTTGGGACATCTAGCTCCAGCCTCACTTCCCAGCCTCTCCTTCCTGTGGACCCTCCCTTACCTTTACTCACACCTCGCCTTCACCAAACTGACACCAACTGTGCTCCGGTCACTCCGCACTTCACCATTGCACAGGCGTCGGGCTCTCTGGCCCTCTATCCCTCTACGCTAAGCTGTTCCCTAGGGCTAGTCTAGCTTCTTCGCTGGAGTTCGCCTACCATCCCTACTCCTGACCCAACTCAATGGCTGCTTCCTTTGGGAACATACCCTTCTCCAACCCATTTCCGTGACACTCAGGTCTTAAAGAGGGGGATCATTTCTTATTTGTCTTCGTGTCCTTGATAGTCAGAAAGAATAAATAAATTTCTTGTTGTGTCTACCTCTAAATCAGGGCTGTCTGAAACAGTCCTTCACTGGACTTTGCTTTTATGGGGCTATGATTTTCCTACACTATCTTCCACTTGTTTTATTCCCCAATTCTTGAAATTTCAAATCTGTGTGATCTTTAGAAATTTAGCTTCTTTATTTAAAATTGAGCTAGTGATGTAAGGATCTCATAGGTTTAGAGGATTAAATGAGATAGTGCACTTACAATGCATAGCAAAGTGCCCGCTTATATTAACAATAATACTCATTATTATTGGTTTATATTCCATTCTCACGGTGCACATGCTTTTGGATCTGACTGAAGGAGCACTCACTAGGCATTAAAAGACTACACTTCTAAAACTAGCTCAGGGAACCACTGACATTAAACTAAAAAAAAAAAGTAAAATAAAAAAAGAACATGTATTTTTCTTTAAACTGTGACTCCCACATCTATCACAGCATATAGTTGCGTCTTTGACTTTTGGGGGAACTCACTTCCAGTTCTAAAATTTCCATAAGTCCGTGAATGGCTTTCCAACACCCAGTGTCCTTAATTCTAACTAGAAGTGAGACACAGAATAGGGATAAATAGCTGGTAAATGACTCTTGATCCATTTCCTGGGTGGTTTCTTGAATAAGTTAAATATCTGCATTATAGAGGAAGCCTGCCCAATGTATAATCTAAATGTTTATTTCATATGCGATTTAAAATCCATAATAATTGACCTGAGTTCAATTGGCTTTGGATCAGACTATCATCCTCTTCCACATAAAATTCACTTCATTATAATTTTAGGTCATAGGTCATGACTTAAGCTTTTCCTTCACAAAGCTAACTCATCTCTGTTTCTCACAGACTTCATTTGCATCATGAATTTAAAGTCTACCTCGTTTAATTTAAAATCGCTCTAAAGCATTATCAAAATGAGACCCAGAATATGTCTTTCAGTTAATGAAAACCAGCATTATTGCCACATCCATATGTCTCAAAAAACAAGTTTAATCTTATCCAGATCTGTCACAATTATTTGTCGGGCTGAAAGCTATTGATTACTAATGGTAATTACTTGCTGAAGAAATCCCTCCCCGAGTTCTGAAGTTCACATCACAGCGCCTCCAGGTTTGCTGGTAGACGCTATTACTAAGCCTGAAGGGAGGCGGAGGGAGCTGAGGCGGTCTTTCCACCGGGAGGTCTCTGAGGAGATTGATGAAATCACAGATAGTCTTTAACCAAATACCAAGCCTACCTGACAGAAACCACACAGCAATTCAAAGGGTCCAGGAGCAAGAGCGATGCATTTTAAACACACTCCCAGCCTTCGGTCTGTCAGTAACAAATTAGACTTGTCACTTTCTGCAAGCAGATTTAGGGAGGACATTACCAATGTTAATGATCTGTGCTCGCCAGGGAGGAAGAGGCTGGAAGCAGGGCTTGGCGGTGCCTAGGGAAAGCCTTCATTTTCTGTGCATTTCTTTTCTTCTGGCCCCATGTATCATGACAAGTGCCGTTTTTCCACAGCCATCCCTCTCTCAAGTTTGGGGAATGTCAGGTGATATGAAAATCTCATATATTCTATCCCTCAACAGACAGACCAACACGTAGCCACTGTTTACCCTTATCCATGAGTTCAATTTCAGAATGTCAGGGGAATTAGCCTTCCAGAGGGGTGTATGTGTGAGAGAGCGTGTGTGTGTGTCTGTGTAAACGGAGGGCTTATTCTACAGAATGAAAGTTTTCTTAGGTTGTCCATGGAGAGATACTGTTTAAAGACCATGTATTTTACATAGGATCCACACTCTCCTGGACCTTGCTTCTTGTGTCCACTGAAACCCGTATTCTAGAGGAAGAAGCTTGAAACTGAAGTACAAGCAGGAATGCAGTGTTATAAAAGAGGGTCTCCAGCTTTGGGAAGAAAACTCCTTTAATTGATCCCCAATAATTAAAGATTTTTCTCTAATGCAATTTTACCAGGGCACTACCAGAATTTTTTAAACATGCAATACCTATTTAGTCAGAGGCACTGACCTCTGTTCCCCTGGATTGTCATGTATAGAAATTATAACAGCCAACACAACAATAGCCATTGGGTGTGAATGCCATGTCTTGAACCATAAATATATAGGTCATATAATAGAGTTGCATGTTATGGGTCTTGTTGCATAATAAGGTTGCACCTGATAGGTTAATTCTTGGTACCAGAAATTCTTATTATCAAGTCTAGGCACATAACTTTTCTTTAAAGTCACTTTAGAGCAAAAGTGGCAGGTAATTACAATTGTTTTTTTAAATCAATAAAAATTGTACCTATTTTTGGTCCGATTGGCAAAAAAATACATGTATTTTTTGGTCTGCCACAGAATTTTAATTATTGGTTTATGTGCACCGTGAGAGGAAAAAGGTTGAAATTCACTGCTCTGATGCATAGATGCAATGCCACTGATAAGTGCACTTTATCATTTTTCTTCAAAATTTTGTCAGAATTGCAAATGACAATAAAATCAGGGTGTTTCTCCTTCCCAACTGTAGTCATCGATTATATAGTAGATATATAGTAGATCAAGAAAATCAATCCATCTACATCTACTAAGCTCCAGTAATTATTTCAGTGACCCAAAGTTCAAAATTAGAAAAAAAAACAACCCCAGAAACTTTAATGTAGATGGCTCAGGCTGAACATTAAATTTGCCAAACACCTACAGAGGTTACCAAATACCAGACAGACTGAAACATTGTGTTACATTAAAAGACCAATGGTTTCAAAGAGTAGACCATAGGACTGGGTATGTTGAAACTGGCGGCTTATAGTCCAAAGTTTATCAATAGCTTTGTATTTGCAACCCTGCACAAAACTCAGAGGCCTGAGCCCAGCGATCCACAAATGAGTCAATAAAACCGATAATTAAGGATAATTCAGGAGGGAAATTTATTTCATGGTCTTGACACTATGGTATTAGGGGCTGTTCATTAATCATCATGATTTTTAGGGTGGTTGGGGGGCGGACATTAATGACAAAGAGAGCACACAAACCGAAGGGATAAACTTGACAAAGTCCGTTTTGCTTTCAAGCCCTAAGTTCGCAGAGGCCTGGTAGCCGAAAACACACCAAGAGCAGGGGGGGCGGGGGTGGGGGGGACAAACAGAAGCCCAAATGGGCCACTCCAAGGAAAGCTTTCAGAAGCAGCCCTAGCTTAGTCTCCCCGCTTGGCTAGCCCAAGCCAGCACCTGTCCTAGCACCCAGGTAGTAGCAAAGCTATGTGCTCCTCTCTTACTGTAGGCTAACACCTTTGCTTTGATTCTCTGGGCTTTGAAGTACATACATCCAGACACACACCCAAAATTGAATTTCTACAGGGCAAATCTCAGTTCTTTCTTCTTTTCAGGATTTTTTCTTCTTTTTGCCCCTTGTCTTCTTGCCTCCCTCACATACAGTTCTTCAGCATGCATTCACCTTCAACCCCATTTTCCTTTTTAGAGCTGTCATGCCTAACTAGCAGTTCTTAGTCAAGAGAAGGCTAAGTTCCATGAGGCAGCTCCCGCTGGGAACCTTGCCTTTGTGTGAGACGGCCTGAATTACAGGTTGGCTGCATTTTTTATGCATCCTGGACAGAATGTATTATCAACAGGGATGGAGGCAGCCAGTGGCACTTGGACTGAGTAGCTGAAGAAACATATTTGTCAGACATATTGGATTTTGCAGCATCTGCATTAGATTTTGCCCCACAGTATACTACTAATTTACTCCTTTACTCTCTAAGGCTTTATGGGTTTAAGAGGGCCTGAATCATAAAGGTAAATTACAATGGAGCTTTTTATTTTTATTTTTTGGTACATTTTATTGATTATGCTATTACAGTTGTTTCATTTTTTTCTCCCCTTTATCTCCTCCACCCTGCACCTTGTCATTCCATCATCCCCACATCAACATACAATGGAGCTTTTTAAAGTTTAGCTTAAAACCCAAAATGCAAAGAAAAACCTAAATGAATGGCAATTCTGAACTTAGAGAACAATGGCTTATTTCCAACACGTTGTACAACTTGTGTTTAAAATCCAGCAGTGACAAAGGATAAACATGAAGTAATGAATGTTGATGTATATATCTGTCAGCTTTTACTGTGGCAGCAAACAAATTCGAGATCTCAGTAGTTTAAAACACATTAATTTCAGACTCATGGGTCTGTGGGTTGGGAAATGCTCCGCTGGGTTCGGCTGGGTTTGGCTGGGCTTGGCCCCAGGTTGCAGTTGGGGTTCAGATCTGCTCTGCTGGTTTTCATTTTGTGACCCAGGCTCAAGAAGCAGCCATTCTCTGGGGCATGCTGTCAGGGTGACCGAGTTCAGAAGGTCAAAAGTATGAGCAGAAATGGAGAATTCCTCTTAAATCCTTCACTTCAGCCTAGCAAAATGTCACAGGTACCCACATTTTATTGTTCCAGGCAAGTCACATGACCAAACCCAAAGTCAGCGGGGAATGAAAGATATCGTATAGTAAAAAATAAATATTTGGTCTTTGTTTTTTAAAGATTTTATTTATTTATTTTTAGAGGGAGGGGAAGGGAAGGAGAAAGAGAGGGAGAGAAGCATCAATCTGTGGTTGCCTCTTGAGCGCTCCCTACCAGGGACCCGGCCCACAAACCAGGCATGTGCCCAGACAGGGAATCAAAATGGTGACCCATTGGTTCGCAGGTTGGCACTCAATCCAGTGAGCCACACCAGCCAAGGCTATTTGGTCTCTGTTTTTAGTTCCTTTTACAGAGCTCCTAAACCTTTTGAAATTCACTGTCTTTTATATGCCAGTAAGATGACTCAAATGGAGGGGCCCTCAGTAGCTTTAGGTTGTGGGTTGGACACCAGAAAAACCAACCATATGAATACAGATTTAGACTCTCATCCCTAACCCCCAGGTAGAAACAAGAAGCTGGGGACTGAGTTCAAATGCCAATGCCTAATGATATAATCATTTGTGCTTATGGAATAAAACCTCCATAAAGTCTCCTATGATAGGGTTCAGGGACCTGCAGGGTTGTTCAAGTCATTGATGTGCTGGGGAGGTGGCAAGCCTACGGAAGGGTTGGAAGCCCTGTGCCTCCCCAGTTTCACCATACCCTGTGCATCTTTTCCATTTGGCTATTCCTGAGTGATATCCTTTATAATAAACCAGTAACATAAATGCAGTGCTTTCCTGAGTTCTGTGTCATTCTAGGAAATTAGTGAACCTGAGTGGGGGTGGGGAAGTGGACAGTCAGCAGGCAGGAATGTAGGTAGCCTGGTGATGCCACTTGCAACTGACATCTGAAGTGGGTGTAGTTTTGTGGAACTGAGTCCTTAACCTGTGAGGTCTACACTAACTATGGGTAGTTAGTGTCAGAATTGAATTAAATTGTTGGACATCTAGTCATAGTTGAAGAACTGGGAGACTTGAAATGATACATTCAGTGTTGGAAACAAAGGGAAACCAAGCTTAAAGAATGAACAAATAAGTGTAACCAAATAATACAATCGACCACAGGATACTTTGGAACATGTTTACATGCATTAAAAATACTGAGTACTATCGAGGATCTTCAAATCCCAGATTTCTAGTCTGCTCCCCAACCAACTGTAGCAAATAGTATCATCTCTTTTTTCATAAAAACATCAACAAAATCCCTCATGGGTCAGAGGAGTTCCTCTGTTTCCTAGTAAATATTTCATATAACTTGTCTTCCATTCAAGATACTCAGTGGAAAAGAAAAGACAAAAGTTATAAAACGACACAGACAAGTCCAGCTTAGTCCTTGGTGCTTCCCTTTCCTTATCTCCTCTGATCTCATGACAGCTCTGTAAGGGGATTCCAACCCCCCCACGCCCACCCCAGTTGTTCAGATGAGAAAACTGAGATTCAGAGACAGGTACTTTGTCCACAGTGATACAACTAACATGCAATAGAACTGACGTTTGAATTTAGCCCTGCACGAGAAAAGCTTTTCTCTCTACTCAGTATTTTTCCACGGGAAAGGTCCCAGACTTGGCTTTGTCCCAAGGAAAGACCAACTAAGAATTACTGTCATATAGATTATGAAATCTATCAAATGGTACCTGTATTTGGAGAATAAAGTAGTAAAGGAAAACTATTATTAATCTGAATAAACAAAGCTAGGATTAGATATCTCTGGCACAGTTATTGTTCATAGCTAGGGTTTATTTGCTTATTTTTTTATGAGTCCTCTATGTATGTTATACTCTACAAGTACATAACAGATGACCTCCAAAAGTGGGAAAAAGATCTGAGCAGACAACTCACCAAAGAAGATAAGCAGATGGCAAATAAATACATGAAAAGATACCCAACATCACTAGTCATCAGGAAAGTGTAAATTAAAACCACAATGAGGCACTACAGCACACGTATTAGGATGGCTAAAGTAAAAAAAAAAAGGGCAATAACAAGTATTGACAATGATATAGAGTGACCGGAACTCTTATATACTGATGAAAACTAAAATTCTATAACCAAAATGTACATCTTCTTGGGAAAACAATTTGGCATATTTTTAATGATAACAAACCACATGACACAACTATTTGACTAGATAGTTACCCAATAAAAAGAACACCTGTATACACGGATATTTATACACAATATCCATCAATAGATACATGTGTAAATATAATGTGGTATATCCACTCACAATGGAATACTACTCGGTGATAAAAAGAAATGAACTGGATACACACAACCACATGGGCGAACCTCTGTGCTAAGTTAAATAAGCCAGACCTCCCCTCAAAACTGTATGACTCAATTTATGTGAAATTCTAGAAAATGCAAATTGATCCATAGTGACAGAAAACAGATCAGTGGTTGGACAAGGACAGGAGGTGGGGAGACACAGGAAGGGAGAATTACAAAGAGCACAAGGAAACTTTTGGAGGGGCTAAATGTTTTCTATTTTGATGGTGCTGTTGGTTTCACAAGTATATACTTATGTCAAAACTCACTAAATTGTACACTTGAAGTATATTCAGTGTATTGTATGTCAATTATATGATATACTTTAATTTTAAAAAAGTAAAAGTACATAATATAATCATACTGTGAAGAATAAATGATTTCAGACGTGAAAACTTAGAACCATATCTGGCACACTGTAAGCATTTAATGCATGCTATGGTCTTACTACTATTGTTTTATTGTTATTCAGAGGGATGTTGCAGGGTCATTGCTGCCATTAAGTATATCTGCAAAGATCTACTTTCTACTTTCTGCAGCAATTGCCTTCCTATGTCACTGCTCAACCATGACAGAGTTGACAAATTCCAGGGCAAAGCCTTAAGACTAAGTCTGACCGAAGAGCTCTTTGTCATGTCTACATTTCACAATGTGAAAAGTATATTAGGAAAATAAAATCTGTTCTGTGTGAAGTCAAACAGTTTCTACTAAGAACGGCTTTTGATAATCCTAAATGAGCCACACTAATTTACTGAGCTCAAGAGGCTCAGCTCTCCCCCAACCATTTTCCCTTTTCACCCACCCTGAATGCTGAATGGGACTCAAAGGTTTCTGCATGTTTCACTGTTGGGGAATGTGGAGTGAAGCTAGCCCAGCTCCAAGGTTAACCGGAATCCACATGCTTTGGTCGTTGCACTAATCACCCAGGTATTAAAGAAGAAGTTATTTTCACTCCTTTACTTGTGTTCGAATATCATTGCTAGGTAGTTCACCTTCATGGGGTGCAGGTTCCTGTTAATACACAAAGACCCTGTAGGAAGTGACCTTGGAAACGTAAACGAATTAATGAATTTCTCTTTAGGTTGGAGCCACAGGCTAGAAAGGATGTGTGCTAATAGCACTGGAGGTTGGCCAGGGAAGTCACTGGTAAAGTGGTTGTAAACTGCACCTTAGGTAGGACTGCGAGGTCCGTCCATAAAATATCCAGCCATATAATAAGAGAAATAGGGACATTTATTGAAGAAGACACAGGATACAAGAAACATTGTACCTAGGACAATGATACCTCAGTCCCCGTCAAAGTAGGCACCTTGGGACCTCACACAGTTCTCCCAGTCACCACAGCTGCCCTGTCATATTTTCCTGAATCTCATCAACAGTCGGAAATCTCTTCCCTTTCAAAGGTGATTTTAGTTTTGGGAAAAGCCAGAAGTCAGAGGGCGCCAGATCTGAGCTGTAGGGAGACTGAGTCACCTGGGTGATTTGATGTTTTGCCAAATAACCCTGCATGAGACATGATACATGAGCAGGGTATTGTTGTGATGAAGCTGCCAATCACCAGGCAGCCTTGAGTCACCTGAATAGTTTCCACAGAGGAATGTTCAAGCTGAACATAAAATCTGATGCAGATTTGTTATTCTCCTCGCTCAGTCATTTTGAATGTGAGGGCCACACAGTACACATGCTCACTCAGTGGCGTCTACCACCCTCACTGGCTCGTACAGTGAAGTCATCATTGTTCACACATGCTCATTCCAGTCCACTCTCCTTGGCATCCAGGTTACATCGATGTTGTGCAAACCATTCCCGTTATGTTAACAATGGTTGGACATTTTCTGGACAGACCTCCTATTTAAGTGCCTAGGGTTGGGTCCAGGCTGAATAGTGATTAAAAAAAAAAAAAAGCAGAGGTGGTTGGGGAGAGAAACTAAAACTCAACAAAGATTAGGCTTAAAGAACATCAGTGTTACTGACTTTTCTAAGCTTTTCTAAATATATCATGGCGAAAATTTTTATCTTTAATATCTAAGGACAAGATCTTTTGCTTTCAACTTTGTCTTAGTTACCTTATACATAGTCTTTCCATTTTACTGATCACTAGGAAAGAAGGGGAAAAATATGAAATTTGTGTCATCTTTATCTTCAGCTAGTATAAATTTAGCACTTTTTGCAGCCTTCTTGAAAACATTCTGTATGGGGATAAAAAAAGAAAGTTGCACTGAGGTTGAATCAAATGTGATCTTTGTCCTCATAACCACAAGTGATCAAGCAAAATTCAACTTCATTGAAGGCAGGGGAACTGTTGGCTCATCGTTATGTGCATGGCACCTAGAACACACTGACCGACAGACCACACTGTTCCTAAAAGAGAAACAGAGGAAAAAATCCTCTTTTACACACTGAAACAGTTATTCATGTTCTTGTTGGTGACTGACTTCTTTGATGCAGCGTCTTGTTTGTGAGACTCACTCATGTTACATGTGCAATAGTTTCATCACTTTTCTCATTGTATAACATCATATTGGGTTGCCCAAAATGTCCATTCAATTTTTCCATAAAATAAAAGACACATTTTTCATTTTCACCAATAATTTTATGGATTTGGCTGTTTTGAGAATGTCAGGTATCTCCCACGTGGTGTAACGTTGCTTGTTTTCCATGCCTCGATCTGATTGCTATCAACGTCAACTGGTCTCCCTGACTGTGGAGCATCGTCCAGCAAGGAATCTCCAGCACAAAACTTTGCACGCTCGATCAGTCACAGCACCTTCTCTATACACTGTACAAATCTTTTTTTGCATTCCACTTGCATTTTTACCTTTCCTGAAATACTAAGGCATAATATGCCAAAAATGTTGCATATTTTCTTTCATATTCAATATTAAAATGGCTGCACAAAAATTCACCAATTTGATAAGTTCATTTTAAATGCACACTGATATGACAGCTGTCATAATACAATCTAACAAAATTGTTTCAAATGGAGTTAAAGACAACTAAGCCCTACTACAGCCATCTTATGGAAAAAAAGCAAATGAACTTTTTGGCCAACCCAATAAATATATCACCATTTATTTATCTGATGGGCATTTAGATATTTTTTTCAGTTTGAAGATGTTACAAATAGTGCTACTGTAAATATTCATGAATGCACATGTATATACTGGGTATATCCTGAGGAATGCATGTTAGGTCCTAGATATGCCTATTTCAGCTTTAGTGGAGACTGCCAAACAGACCCCTCCAATGAGTGTTCCAATTTATACTCCCACCAGTAGGGTATGAGAGTCCTAGTTGCTCCACATTCTTGACAGCACTTGAAATTTTCATTTTGGCAAGTATGGGGGGTGTACTATGGTACTTCAGTGTAGTTTTAATTTGCATATTTGTGGTAACTAATGAAGTTGAGCACGCTTAGATTTAGCCATCTGGATAACCCTTTTGTCAATAGCCTCTTCATGACTGCTGTCCTATCTCTTTCTACTGAATTTTTTATATTAATTTGTTTAGACTCTTTACATATTCTGAATGTATATCTTTTGATGAAATTATGTATTGCAAATACTTTCCCCACTCTGTGGTTTGCCTTTTTATTTTCAAACATATTTTTGATAAATAAAATTCTTAATTTTAATAGATTTTCTTTTATGTCAATTCTTTTATGATTGGTACCTTTTTCCTTATTCTCAGACCATGAAATCATTCTGCTAAGTTTTGTTCAAAAAGATTAATCATTTTTTCATTTCCCATTCAGATTTACAATCCAGCTAAAATTGATTTTTGTGTATAGTGCATAGTAGGGGTTAAGATGCATTCTTCTCCATATAAATATCCAGTTGACCTTATATTATTTATTGAGTAAAAAATAAAAATACGACTTTCCTCCCATTTCCTTGCAGTAGCAACTTTTTTGCAAATAAACTAAGTCTGTAAGTATGAGTTGCTTTTTGGGCTCCAATTTGCTCCATCACCTGGCCTGCCTTTCCTTGTGCGAATATACACTATACTAATTATGTAGCTTTATGCCAAGATTTACTTAATACCTATTAAAGAAAGACCTCTAACTTTTTCTCTTTTTTTTTCCTTGCCTTTTCTTGGGCCTCAGACTTTCTATATAAATTTTAGAATCAACTTTTCAGTTTTCAAAAACAAAACAAAAATAATTCTGGCACTTTGACTGAGACAGCTTTGAATTTAAACAATTGGTCTATGGGAGAATTGACATTTTGAAATATTAAATCTTCTAATTCATGGACACAATAATTTCTTCCATTTATTTTAAAATTTACCTTAGCAATTAGATTTAAGTATAGAAATTTTTTTCACATTTCATTAGATTTATTTATAAATAATTGGTTATTTATGCTACTATAAATGTTGTATTTTTATAAACTTCAAACAAAATTTATTTTAGATGATATACAGAAATGCAATTAGTTTTTAGGTTGACTTAGAATCCAGTGACCTCATTAAATTAACTTATTATTTCTTTTAGTTTTTCTGTAGATTTTTTGTTTCCTATTCATACATTAAGGTTTTGCATAAATAATGACAATCGAATTCATCCTTTCAAATTGTTACTCTTTTTGTTTTGTTTTCTGAACTATGTGCATTGTCTATGATCTTATTACATATTGGATAGAAATGAAAATAGCACAAATTCTTCTCTCATTCCAGTTTTAGCTGTTAGTGAGACACAACTGAGTATATTGTTTGTATAGGTTATTTTCTGATAAATACTGATCTCACCAGATTAATAATATTTGCTTCTATCACTAATTTGCTTGGACTTTTTATTATGAATGGTTATTAGATTTTATCAAATGTTATCAGATAGTTTTTGGCATCCTTTGAAATGAGTATATTATTTTTCTCTTTTGCTCTATTTATGTAGTGAATTCCACTGATTAAATTTTTAATGTTAAATCAAACATACAATCATAAAATAAATCCAGTTAGGTTATGTTATGAAAAAGATTCTTATGTATAGCTGTATACAATTGGCTAATATCTTATTTAAAATTTTGCACTTATGTTTATAATTTACTGATCTATAATTTTCTTGTGTTGCCCTTGGTACAGTATTTTTTAGCAAGATTTTGGAAACAAAATTATTAAAGTTTCTACGAGAGGTTTTGTTGTTGTTTTGTTTGAAAAAGTCCATCTAAGTTTCATATTTTTTTAAGCCATTTGTTCATCTAATCTAAATTTTTTAACGTATGGCTTTATCAAGTCAATTGGTCTTTTTAAAGAATCAACATTTTCTGTTATTGATTTTTCTGTTGTAATTTGTTTCTATTTCATTAATTTCTACTCTCAATTTGTTTCATTTTCTTCCACTTTCTTTGAGGTCACTGCACAGTCCTTTTTCCAAAATGTTGATTTGATTCTCAGATCATTGATTTTTAGACTTTCTTTTTAAAAAATACTATAAATTACACTTTAAGAACAGCTTTAGTTCCATTCAACGAGTTCTGATATATTGTATTTTTATTGCCACTCACACAACAGGATTTAAATCCAGAATTTTTTATTCTAATCTAGAATTCCTTCAGCTAAAGTGTGCTAGTCTTAGATATCTTTGCCATCCATAAATAAATGGTATGAAAACTTTTAGGTAAAAATAATTAGATCCAAAAAAGGATAAAATTGCCATTTTTAGTTTGCATATTCTATGTCTGTAAATGGTCAAGCCTTTTCCGTATTCATCCTTTTATATTTAATACTCACAATGATCTTGAGGGTACGCATTATTATCTCCTTTCTACAAATAAGGTACAAAGATATTGAAGGATTGTGTTAAACTAATATGTATTGTGCTCAGGATTTGAAGACGAACAAGATAAACTTTTCTAGCTCTAAAATCTGTGTTCCTTTTCTTTCATTCTCTCCTACTCCATGCTACTTCTACATATATTCTACCATGTATTCAAGTAATAGAATCTACAACTAGAATGAGAGAGGTATTGCAGACCCTTCCCTATATTTTCCAAGTAAGAAAACTAGATTCCAGAAAAGTTGTATGGCTGATCCAAGCCATTTTGCTAGCAAATGGTTTAGCCAGAATGAAAGCTAAGGTGTCCTAATTCCTAGAGCAATGATCTCTCTGCCCTTCTGAATTGTCCCAGTACACCATTCAGGAACAGGCAGTAATGCCACCCCTTCAGCAATGCTTACATAACCACCCAGTTCACCTAGTTGTAAATCTGAAAAAGAAGTTAGTTTGTCAGCATTGCCATAAAAGAGTACAGAACACTGACATCGGTCCCCATTAGCTCCTTACAAATATTTTTCGTAACTTCTTCAAAAGTTTTCTTGTCCCTCTATGGTAGTCATTGGGGGCAGAGGGGATATTAATGTGGAGAGAGCAGAGAATGAGAGTTCTCAAGTGGTCAGCAAGGCTGTTTTCTGAAAGTGCTAAAAACTGTTATCTGGGTTTAAACTTGACTGCAGGGAACACAGTTCGGGTATGTGGATTCTATTAGGCTCGACTGATAAAACTCCACCTGCCAGGTTTTTCCCGTCTCTTGGCCTCTGGCACTTTTAGCAGCTCACCCTCCTCCCCACGGGGGAGTTCTGTGAAGGGTATCCAAAGCTCTGATATGGGGTCCCTGTGGGCTGTGACAGGAAAGGGGAGATTGTAGCTGCACGATTTAACGTCTTTTCACTGTCCATACTCCTTGCCAGAGAGAATCTCTTGTCACATCAGCTAACGGCAGGGACAAGGCCAGTGAAAGAAACCATAAACTGTAAAACTCTATTCTCAGAAAACACATCATCCAATGAATGCCTGCTAGCTTCTGCTGAGAGACAATAAATGCTACTGCTCTACAGTAAGGAGAAATGAGAAATCCTATCCCCAGGGGAGAAAAAATACATCTCCACGTGTGACATGTAGTTAACATTATGGATAGCATCTGCCTGCACGCTTATCATGATGCAAATTTGTTTTCTAGTCACTGGCTTGAATAGAAACAAAATAATATTAAAATGTGAATGAAACACCAGATACAAATTTCATTACAACTTCCATGGCAATCTGACTGGGGTCGGGGTGGGGGGGGTGCAGTTTAGGAGCGAACAAAAGCAGAGAGCAGTTAGTCAACTCTAGTACTTATAACCTCTATTGGAACGCCAATCTGTTTATTAATAATAAGCCAAATGCCTGCTGGAATAAGTTTTATAAGCTTTGCCAACGTTATATAATTGGATTTTACATAAAGTTTCTAAAGTGCGCTGTACTAACTTGTTGACAAGATTGTTTACTATTTCTTTTGGATGAAATATAAAATGAAACTCTGGCCACAAGTCCCATAAAAACTATTTTATGCCTTTTTTCCCTCCCTAGGAATAGACATTCTAGTGGTGAGGTTCTGGATAATCTACTTCAGATTTATCCTTTATATTAAGCTGCCAAGAAACAGGACTCATATTTCTTGTAAACTTAGTATAGCATCTAAGTCAGTAAGTTTGAAGGCGTGCATTGATAACAATAAACTGGGGACTTTTAGGACTTATGCAATGATAACGGAACTCCTGTAGGAGGTGAACTCCAGCATTACAAGCAGACAACAGAGATTTTATTAATTATCTTTTGATTGTGTATATACATGGTTTCCTCAGGTGCATGGACTGACTCTCAGAGAGCTGGTCATTCTTACCATAGATCTAACTGCTTTTAGAAAATGGAGAGATGTTTCCTCAGTGCTAAATTTAGTTTAAGGAAATTAAATCAATTTCCTTAGTACTACCTTTCAATTTACTCATGTTATGCCTGTGTTCAGTCTAAACAGTGTTTTAAAATATTTATTTTAGGAATTATATTTTTATTTCCAAGATTTCTAACAGTTTTTTTTTTTCATTTTCTACCTGTTCATGCTTTCTCTATGCACTTTTTTCTTTTCTACTAATCGGTGCTGTAATGTTTATCTTCTTGATTATATAACCATCGTATAAAAGTTTTTCGCATGGTTTCTTAAGTTCATTTATGAACATTTATGTTCCACTATTGACATTTTGTAGTCTTTCTTAGCGGAGTTGTCTCCTTGTGTTTTGGAATTTTGGTTTGCAGCTACATGTGGAGGAGGGGAATTTCCCCTTTTTTCTCTTCATTTACACCTGTTCTCTACTTGTGGTATCTTCCCCTAGTCAGTCTCTGCTGGGCTCCCGGCCCAGGATTTAGTCTTGTGCTAGTGGTCTGAAGAGAGTACAGGCCTCCCTACCGAGCCCTTGGGTGCTACGGCTCAGATCTGGTCTTATGCCTACAGCCACAGTCCTCCAGAAGCCCCTCCCTACAGATGCAGCCTCATGGAAGCCACGGAGTCTGGTGCCTGCCAACAGGAATGTTTTTAGCTTTTTTTCACAAATGAGTTGGGGAAAGGGACACCGCTCTCCCAGTGCCTAGTTTCAATTCGTCATTTTGTATTTTACCTTTCACTTTTAAGAGTTTGGATTCATAGAAAAACTTATCTCTGGAAAAGATATGTCGCTTTTATTTTTTAAAAATATAATTTTGTTTGCAACGCCACTGGATGGGGGGTGCATTGACTAATGGTTGTGAAAGTCAATTTTAGGATAATCCAAGTACCGAAAGCCGACCTTAGGCGCTAGAGAACAGTATCAGTGCTGGCAGTGTCCGCCATTATTGAGTCCAACCTCTTCGTTTTAAAACAAGAGAGCCAAGGCCCAGAGAGGCTGTGAGTTGCTTCTCCAACGTTTCGACTCCAAACACGCGGGAAAGAGGGACGAGTGATTTCATGCTTTGACCAAGGCAAAGCCTGGGGTAAGTCTTTTAAAGGAAGAGCTGTTTTGCCCCTCAAGAATGCTATGCAAGGGCCAGGGAAACGGAAGTCTGCATTAGGGAGGCAGAAACAAAGAAATCAAATTATTTCCAGCCTTCACCCCACAAACTGCAAGGCTGGAGGACTGTGGTCAATCAATATGTTTGTTACTGCATTTAGTCCTGGCTGGAACACTATCATAAACTAGCCTTAATTCTAGTTTCTGCTCCTTGTAGCTGCAAAAGTCTGCTGGATCCCTTGTGTTGGATTCTTATTGGAAATAGTCTTTCCCCCTGCTGGAAAGTGTCAGTATTCTGTGTATGGACAAGGCTATTCACATCTATAAATTGATTATAGGAGCCAACTGAGAACCCTCTTAAAGTGACAAAGTCAAATTAACTTATAATACACAGAGAGTATAGTAACTGGAAAAATATGAAAAAGATCTTGTTCAACCTCCTGAGTTCCTGATCCACTTCACTAAGGAAAAAGCTACTGACAGGAATAGCAGAAATTTCCAAAATATATATTATTTAATAAAGGTAGATTTCCTTCTTCTTCCACTCCAGTAACTAAATGTAATGTTAAAATCTCAATAATGCTTTCTGAGTTTTATATACCTTACATAACTTAATTCTCAATAAGACTATATGAACTAGCTACTGTAATAGCTACTGTGATCTCCACTCACATCTCCTTGTTAGGACCCACTACCCAACTGGTAGCTGCAGGAAAATATCACCTCTGACTATTCACACTGCGTTCCTCTAGGGGCGTTGTCCTTGGCCTCGGGGGAACTGCCACGCCTAAGATTATACCCCTTCCAGGGTGAAGCATATGGCCACCTCGGAGGAGCGTTCACACTGTTGATGTGGCGAGTGCTTTCTTTTTTTTTCTCTATTAGAAAAGGAGTTCAGAAGTAGTTCTCACTCACCTCGGAATTACTGACAACAGGGTAGTACATTTACAGTTGGCTCTGGACTGTCTGGCCTTTCCACAGAATATTATATCAGTCCACTGCATTGACATAATGCTAATTGATCAAAGTGCACAAAAATGACAACTACATTGGAGACCTTGGTAAGAATGTGCTTCAGAGGGTAGAACATAAATGCTATAAAAACTCTAAGGCCTACCATCCTAATAACATTATTGGAAATTTGGTCATCTGCGTCCACTAGGATAGCCTTTTTAAAGTACAGGAGGCAGTGTATCTGGAACTCTCCATTACTCAGAAGGGAACTCAATGCCTGTTAGGGCTCTTCAGGTTCTGAAAGCAGCATATTCCCACTTGGGAGCACTGCTCTAAACCATGGTGAGGACCCAGTGGACCCATTAGGAGTCTGGCCTAGGTCATGCTTCCATGTACTGTCTAAACTCCACATACCCAACTCTAATGGGGGCACGATAACTTTGTACCCTCATTTCACTGGCAGCATGGACCTAGTATCTAACAGTTCTTGAAAGGTCTAAGTATTTCTCTTTCCCCAGCATACATTTACCTGAGTAAATCATGGTAGGTCCCTCTTGGAAGGACTGGTGGAATCACTACTGTGCGCTCTAGCCAGGGTGTTGCAGAATCCTTCTTCATTGTCACCTAGCTCTCCTACACTTAACACCTTCTGGGTCTGGAAGGGAGACCCAAGATGGTGGAGGAATAAGTAGAAGCTACACTAACCTCTTCGCAGGACCAAACTGGAATTACAACTAAATTATAGAAAAATCATCCTGAATAACCAACTGAACACTAGCTGGAGAGAAGCCTTATAGCCATGGAGAGGCAGAAGAAGCCGCATCACCACAGCAAGGCTGGTAGGGAGTGTGGAGTAGGTGTGAGAGGGCTGGTTGGGTTCCCACAGGTGGAAGCTGAAGTTCTGGAAGGATATTTCAGTGGCTGGAGGGTTCCCACTGAGAAATGTGGGGTCCAAACCCCAAGGTGGGCTCCCTACCTACAGCACCAGAACCAGGAAAGGAACCCAAATAACATATAGCTGTGAAAAGCAGCAGGGTTTCTGTCTGCCAGGGAGAGATGGCTGGAGACTCAGAGAGCCTCTAAAAGGGCCAATGCACAAAATTCCATTTGCAGGCACTTATACTGGGTTCCAGCAGAGGAAGAGTAGAGTGGACTAGAGATGCTTGAGCAGAGTCTGGGGCTGGTGGCTCTGGGGAGAGAAATGAAGGAACAGCCACCAGGATACCAGGATCCCTGTGCTGAGTCATTCCCCACACTGCAGGAGCCAACTTTCTTAGGCAGGGCACTCCCCTCTAAGTGGCTGGCCAAAAAGTCCACTTAGTTTTTTCCATAAACTTCATTTTCACCAATAACTTTACTGATTTGGATATTTTTAGTATGTCAGGTATCTCTCATGTGGTACAACGTTGCTTGTTCTCAATTAATGTCTTGATTTGATCGTTATCAGTGTCAACTGGTCTACCCAACTGTGGAGCATCGTCCAGTGAGAAATCTTTAGCATGAAACTTCACAACCACTTTTGACCTGTTCAGTCAGTCACAGTACCTTCTCCATACACTGCACAAATCTTTTTTGCATTTCAGTTGCATTTTTACCTTTTTTGAAATACTAAAGCATCATATGCCAAAAATGTTGCATGCTTTCTTACATCTTCAATATTAAAATGGCTGCACAAAAATTCACCAATTTTGATGTTTTTTTTATGCATGCTGATATGACAGCTGTCACAATATAACCTAACAAAATTGTTTCAAATGCAGTTAAAGACAACTGAGCTCTACTAGAGCCACCTTATGGGAAAAAAACTAACGAAATTTTTGGTCAACCCAACAGAATGCAAGACATACAGAAGGTGCTCGCTAAGAGCTATGTAATACTATCCCCCAATTAGGAACTTTCTGTTCTGGAGTAAGGGTCATGTGTGGGCTTGGATAAATAATGTGGTCCTCTGAAATTAGTTTCACTTCACCTAACACTCATCTTTTTCAAGTAATGAAGGGCAAATCAATGTTGCTTGTCAAGCAAACACTATTAGCATGAATGCAGCATATGTTAATGCCTTTGCAACTTAATGTTAAATGGTCAATAAGTGAGGTAGACACCTACAACGCCATCCCAGCTGTGAATTTCTTGACACCTGGTAGACATCCATTAAGTGATTGATGCTTAGTGAGGGATACGCGGGTCAGTAAATCTCTTGATTTTCTGTGCTTCAAAGAAGGTTCCAGTCTGTGAAAATTTGCATTCAGAAGGTTAACTTGCCTTTATACGAATAGTTTACAAACATGAAGTTGCATGCTTTCCTCCCGCCCCATTAAGCTATTTAACAATTCTGTATTCTATAAGTAATGTATAGATTGCATTCAAAATCAATTGGAACATAGAAACCATCTGGCATAACTCTCTCACTTCAAATATGAGGAAACTAAGCTCAAGGAAATCAAAATCCTGCCTAGACTAGAAAACAGGACTCTTGTTTTGAATTCTGTGTCCTGAAACATAAGATACATACAAAGAGTGTTTTTTTCAAATAACTTTAGATAGGACTTCAACCTAACAGGGTGAGTACTTTTTATTGTATTCTCAAATAATTTTGGTTTCCTTAAATACACACTTATTAATTATTTACCATGTGACAAGCAATCAGGACACTAAAAGAAAATTCTGTGTTTCTTGCCTTCAGCAAGCTCACAATCCAGTGGGGAAATTAAATGAACCACGGTAAGCAAGTTAACTGAGAACAATGGAAATACCAGGCAGAGAGGAATGGAGTTCGCCAGGGCTGGCCACGTGAAGAGAGTAGATGTCATGGAGGAGTGGGTCTGATCGGGGTCAATGACTATGTATTCACTGGATGAAATAGGAGTGACAAGGGACAACATGAGCAATGACACAAAAACGCAAAGTATAAGAGAAAGGTGGGGGCTGTAAATTTATCTGATGACTCAAGAACTTAGTTTTTGCTCAAACTGTTAGTTTTATCTGTTAAAATACTTTCTAATTCTCTGTAGTAAAGTAAATAGCAGGTTCAGGGTTAAAAAAAAACAACCTCAAAATTAAAAGCCTATTTCCTCAAATCTATCTCTCACTCAAATATCTAATAACACTAGTATTAAAGGAAGTACAATGTGGTACATTCTCAACTTTCCTGGACTTACCAAATCCTCATATTACAATCTCCACCCAGAAGTTCTCAAGCATTGTTTTAATTCAATCATCTCAATGTTCATTTATTTAAAAAAGGTTTTACACACATTGATTGTGTGTCAGGCCCTGACCGAGGCTCTGAGGATCCTGCAGTGAATGAGAGACAAGCCCACTTTCTGTACTCATGGAGCTCATACTCAGGCAGGGAACTTGTTTCATTCAGTTCACGTCAGCACTTCTAATTTCACCTATTAATTCTTTAAACAATGCAAATAACTTCGACAAATTGTGGTTCAGATTGAAATATACAATCACTTTTTCCTGTCCCAATTCCTATTGTTTCTCTTCCATTTATCTTCTTTATTAATCTCTTAAAAACACCATCCCTACATGTCACTCCTGTTCAAAAATCTCCAGTAGGTCCCTTTGGCTTTTCACAGTGAATTTGTGGTCATTTTTTAATATCCTCCCCATCTCACTTTTCTTTGAGGATCACTCTTTGTGTCAGCTCCTGTTATTGAGATGAGTGGAACACAGTCCCCAGGTTTATTAGGATGGAGAAAGAAAAATACAAATTCCTTACACTAACTGCAGCTACACCTGACCCCTCAACTTCCTGTTTAGCTTTATCAACCTCTGAGAGTGTTATTCTCATACTTTCTACAGCAATGCCTGAAATCTCTTCCATCACCCTGTTTCTCCCACCTAAAAGCCTGAGTGCTTTTGGATTCTTCCAATTTTCAAAAATTAACTTTTTTATTTTCTTGAAATACCATTCATGTTATTACTTTCATCTCTATTTATCTGAAGAGATGTATAGCCTCTGAGGGATCAAGGCGACATCCATCACTATGAACCTCATCACATGTCCACAAGTAGTGGGTGCCCAGAGGCAGTTACGGCATGAGTATGAAGGTTTTGTGCGTAGCATCGGACAGACCTTAGATCAGACCTGGTTTAGAATCTGATAGATCTTGATTTATTCAGGTACCAAAGAATAAAAGAAAAACCACTAGATTTGTTTTTTTTATATCACAAATCTGAGTCTCTTAACTTACCAACAAGGAAACAAGCAGCAGGGAAGAAATTTGTTTAGTTGTTCACTGGGTCCTATAGAATATAACTGTTAGATGGAATATAATATTTGGAGATAGCACCCTTAAAGAGGTAATTAAGGTAAAATGAGGTTACACAGGGAGGTTGGGGAGCTAATGCAATGTGAGTAGTGTCCTTATAAGAAGAGGGGATCATTAAGACCCAGGCACACAGAGAGGAAGGATCGCGTGAAGACAATTATCTACAAGCTGGGAAGAGAGACCTCAGAAAAAAGCAACCTTACCGACAGACGCCTTGATTGTAAACTTCTAGCCTCCAGACTGTGAGAAAATAAATTTGTTGTATAAGCCACCCAGTCTGTAGTACTTTGTTATGCAGTTCTAGCAAACCAGTAGACATTTTGGTCCTGGGAAGTGGGGTGCTGTTGCAACAAACAGCTAAACATATGGGAGTGGATTGGAACTGAGTAATGGATAGAAGCTGGAAGGGTTGGAGGCGCATGTTACAAAAAGCCTCAATTGCCTTGAAAAGACTGTTGGTAGAAACCTAAAGATAAAATGTGTTTCTTATAAGGTCTAAGACAGAAAGGAGAAACAAGTAATTGGAAACTGAAGGAAAGTGATCCTTGTTACAAAGTGGCAAAGAACTTGGTTGAATTGTGTTCTCATGTTTTGCTGGAAAGTAGAACTAGCAGGGGATGAACTTGGATATTTCTCTGAGAAGATTTCTATGAAAGCAGACCATTCAATACGAATCAGAGATAATAGGAGGAGATGTGGGATAATAAGGGCCTGTTTCAGTTTTCAGAAAAGCAAGCTTTCACTAGAAACCTCAGCTGGAAGTCAAGAGAGGAGCTTTAAATTCAAATATTATCACTCGCACTAACTTTCTGACCCCCCTATCAAGGATCACTCAAGAGATCTAAAGAACAATGTGCTTAAAATCTGTCTCAACAAATGCCCCAAAGGACTAAATACACCTAGCCTTAACTTTAGTTTGAGGCTTGCAAAGCCAATAATTCTTGACACACACTTCCTGTTCCTATTAATTGATGAAAAGTGACTCGAACTGTCTTTAGGGAGGTGCTTAGTTCAGAATTTTTTTTCCTACAAATGAAATTGCTGGCCTGGTTCCCATCCACAACTTTGTTATTCTCAGACCAGAGACCAGAGACCAGGAAGATGGTTTGGTCTCTGATTTCACGCAATCTTAATAATATGGAATCTTTGAGCAATACAAACTTCTATGCCTTTCTCCCAGACCATTATTTTAAAGGCCATTCAGGAGGAGGCCATAATTCTTAATAAGATACACAAAATATATTAATTATGAAGTTCAAACTACCCAGTTGTTTTCTTCATAAACCACTGAGATAAAGCAATTTTTTTTTCTAGTTTTTTTGCATCTTAAAGAGCTCTTTTCTACTTTTGGCCTAGAGTATATACTACCACAAAATAGTGATGTTGTTACATATAGAAACATAACAGGATATCTTAATAGAATAATGTTTTTTAACTCTAAATTTTTCTATTTGTTCATTTAGGTCACATAAAATTACCACCAAATGAAGTATGGCTTTTCTTTCTCTACAGCCTTTTGACAACCATCTATATATGCTTTGCATAATTTTTTCACACATTTGTGTGAATATCTGGAAGGTAAAAAACATGCCTTATCCTGTAGTATTTATTTTTATCTGGTATCACACCTTGCAAATGAGAGGTGCAAGATATACATTTGCCAAAGTAATCTAGTGGAAAACAGTATGGAAAAACAACGTTGCACACAATACTTTTCTTATATCAACTCACATAAATACCAAACTTTTAATAAAGCATCCATGAACACAATGACGACAGGCCATAGACCATCAGCGGGCCAGTTCACTTAGTCCCGTGGATGTGGAGGTACATTTACTCCCTGCAGAGCACTGGGTCACGGTACTTCTCTACGTCCAATTGTCCATGGAAGCTCAATCACGCTAAAGACAGACACAGTCACTTCTACCCTCAAAACCTTTCACACAGTGTCATTTCGTCTATATTTTTTGTTTTAGATATCTCTATGGGCTTCAGCCCAGGACTTGCAGGAGCTTCTGAACAAAATTTTGGCTCCAGAAGAACTACTTCGCAGGGTATTCTTTAAGGGTAAAGATAGGAAAACTCTCTACATCAGTATGAAATCAAAGTTAGGTCTTTTGTTTTCAAAATAGAAAGTTAATTTTGCCACCATTCTGCCTGGTTACTTGAATTTAATGGATCTCCTTTCAGCCCACAATTCAAACTATTCGTGTTTCAGCTGCTTATCAGTGTCCTAAATTTGAACATTTTTTGCTACCAATCTCTGACCTGATTTTTTTAAAAAAGCACATCCACTACTAGTAAGAAGGTAAAATGCCCTCTTTTGGAAGAATAAATATGAAAATAACTAGCATTATGGGGCCTCTGGGACAACATGAAGCATAACAACATCCACATCATGGGGTATTAGAAGTAAAAGAGGGAAGACAAGGGATCGAGAACCTGCTTGAAGAAATAATGACTGAAAACTTCACTAACTTGGTGAAATAAAAGGACACACAAGACCAGGAATCACAGAGCGTCCCAAACAAGATGAATCCAAAGAGGCCCATACCAAGACACATCATAATTAAAAATGCCAAAGGTTAAAGACAAAGAGAGAATCTTAAAAGCAGCAAGAGAAAAGCTGTTAATTATCTACAAGGGAGCTCCTGAAAGACTGTCAGGTGATTTCTCAACAGAAACATTTCAGGCCAGAAGGGGATGACAAGTAATATTCAAAGTGATGAAAAGCAGGGACTGAAACATGAGATTACTCTATGCAGCAAAACTATCATTTAAAATCAAAGGGCAGATAAAGAGCTTCCCAGACAAGACAAAGCTAAAGGAGTTCATCACCACAAAGCCAGTATTACAAGAAATGTTAAGGGATTTTTTTAAGAAGAAGAAAAAAGATAAAATATGTGAATAAAATGTCAATAAATATATGTCTATCAACAATTACTGTAAATGCAAGTGGATTAAATGCTCCAATCAAAAACATAAGTGGCTGAATGGATGAGAAAACAAGACCCTTACATGCTGCCCACGAGAGACTCACTTCAGATGGAAAGACAAATACAGACTAAAAAGTAAAGGGATAGAAAAATGTATTTCATGAAAATGGAAATGAAAAAAAAAAGCTGGAGTAGCAATACTTATACCAGACAAAATAGACTTTGTTTATGTATTTATTTATTTTTAATCTTCACCTGAGGATATGTTTATTGATTTGAGAGAGAGAGAGAAAGAGAGAGAGAGAAGAGAGACATTGCTGTGAGAGAGAAACAACATGCACTTGCCTCCCATATGCACCCTGACCAGGGATCAAACCTGCAACCTTTTGGTGTACAGGACGATACTCCAACCAATTAAGACACCTAGCCAGCGCCATGAATAAATAAACTTTAAAACAAAGGCTATACCAAGAGACAAAGAAGGACCCAGCAATTCCACTCCTGGGTATTTATCTGAATAAAACAATATACTAAATTGAAAAGACATATTTATCCATATATTCATTGCAGTATCATTAACAATAGCCAAGACATAGAAGCAACTTAAGTGTCCATTAATAGATGAATAGATTAAAAAAAGAAGTGGTACATATATACAATGGAATACGACTCAGCCATAAAAAAAGAATGAAATCTTGCCATCTGCAAAAAACATGGATGGGCCTGGAGGGTATTGTGCTGAGTGAAATAAGTTAGGCAGAGAAAGACAAAAGCCATATGATTTCACCTATACATGGAATCTAAAAAACAAAATAAACAAACAAGCAGAATAGATACAGAAAATATTTTGACACTGTCAGATGGCAGAGTGTTTGGGGGGGTAGAATGAAAAAGGTGAAGAGATTAAGAAGTACAAGTTGGAAAAAAATTCAAGAGGTTATCTAAATTACATGGAATAAAATTAAAGAGGGCTTTTAAAACCTCTCAGAAGAGCTTAGACTTGTGGTAAAAATAAACAGGGAGATAAAGTAGTTAAACAAAGTTTGCTGTGGTTAAAGTACTCTCCACTTCCAATAATCCTTTTTTTATGTTTCCCTATTATACAGGGTCTGGCAGAAGTAAGGCCTGCTTGAGTGTGGTTCACAGTGTAATAATATGGGTGTAATAATTTATAGTTTTAATTTGAACATTTCCATAAAATGTCAAATGATGTGCTTGAATGTGATATTGTTATGTTACAGAATTACATGCTTATGATTTTGTAATGAAAGGTTTTATAATAAAAAAGGGGTATTATTTGAGCCAGACCCCTGCATATAATATATATAATATTTAACTCATAAACTGGGGATGCCTGTACCTGTCAATCTCAGGTGAAGGTAATGTTTTATTTCCCAGTAGATTATAAGCACCTTGAATACAGCAACAGCATTTTTTTCTGTCCTTTTGTCACTCCTTCTACAGGTATAGATACTACAATGACTGTAATTCACCAAAAGACTCATGAAAATTGCAAGGGGGAGGTGACAGATTATAATATGCCATAAATCTCCACTCTGACCTTTCTCCATGCCTCTATGCAATGTGACTTTACAGGACGTCCCAGCCAGGGACAAAATCTATTCCTTAATCCTGTGCACTGGCCTGTACTTGCTTTGACCGTGGAATGTGGCAGAAATGATGCTGTACCAGTTCTGAGTTCATTCCTCAAGAGGCCTCGCAAGCCTCATTCTCTCTCAGACCCCTCTCAGCCGCCATGTGAACCGACACAGGCTAGCCTGCTCCGTATTAAAAAATGCTTGATCTATCATCCCCAATAATTCAGCTAATAAGTAGCCCACCCCCGGAAGTAGAGCCTCCGGGCTGACCAGAGCTGACCACGGAAGCAGCACTGAACCAAGCTGAGAGCAGAAATGCTGACTCACAGAGCCGCGAGCTGAGTGACTGTCTGCTGTGCTAAGCCACTCTGTCTGGGGTGGTGTTCTGCAAAGAGAACCATAAGTGATGCAAGGGATGAAGGGGAAAAAAGGAAAAGATGAGGCAGAAGGGACAGGAAGGGCGGAGAGAGGGCCCCTGTGTATGAATGACTTTTTCATGCAAGCTCCGAATCCTCTACTTTATTTAATCAGGGTTGCTGTTGCATTGGTAGCATTCAGCAAAGTCACAAAAGTTATGTTGCATTCCGTCTTCTATTTTATCAAACTTGAGGTTTCAAACATTCACACAGATGAAAGAACTCATTGCAATTCAAGAGAAATGTCTTCATTTGCCATTAGTTCATATGTGCAGCAGCAGCACCTGTCTTCCAGCAGTGGGTAGCTCCTTAGTCTCGCCTAGCAATTTTCCCTTTGATTAAGCCCACATATCAGAACGTCACTGCTTTCCAGTGTCTATTAGGATAGTGGTGATTTACCTTTTTAAGGCTGTTGATAGAGCATTAAGTGAGGTAATTTTTTTATAGAGACATTGATCAGATTCCTGAAGCCACATAATTCTGGACTTCGATATGAAGTTCTTATTTTTCTCCCCTCTCTCCCCACCACATACCTTTGAAAAAATATATATATATTATTTGTTTTTTGTTTTTTTTTTAAATCAGGGAATACATGAGAAATAATACCTAGTGAAAAATACTGACAAAGACATGGAAAAAGGGAGGTTAAGCGGTGGAGGGATCGAACAAAAAGGAAAAAGGACTCATGGACATGGGCAACTGGACAACAGTGTGGTGATTGCACGGGGGAAGGGAGTCTAAGGGGGTTAAATGGTGAAAAAAAATACAATTAAAAAGATCAGTATCGAGTTTAGGTAAGAGATAATTTATTTGATCCACTATCAAAATGTCAGTGTTCTATCTCCATAATGTGCAGGGACCTCAGAGAGTATCTGTAGACAGAGGAAACGAAAGAGAGAAGTTACAAGAGGCTAAAATAAAGAAATAGTAAACCCCTGAATGACTCAATTGCTTAACCTCCATTAAGGGTTTTTGAAAAATTGGAGAAAGCCTGGGGAACCAAGGAGACATGCAAGGCAACAATGCTGATGTTATTAGAGAATAAATAGATGGGAGGAAAATAGAGGAAAGCGCGGGACAGAGACATCTGACATTTTCTTCTGTAATTTTGGCTTTAACCACCTTTCTTGGTCTTTTCATTCAGTGGACTGCTCTGGCAGATCAAAATAAAGTTGTTAATGCCAATAAACTTAATTCTACCTATCAGTATTCCTGTACCTGTTAGAGTCCATGGCATTAGTCAATGCACTTCCATCCACCGCCCAGTTCCCTCTCACTCATGGATGAGAAGGGTTGTAGGAGACTCATGGTTCCCAATGCACCTGTGTAAGGGAATTGCCTTGGGTATTTTAATAAACATGGTAGACATCTTTGCAGGTTGGGGCCTGATCATCCAAATTCAGAAAGCTTCCCCAGGTAATTTCCTTGCAGCCATCCAGATTCGGGTTCATGACCAGGTTTCTGGAAACCACTGGACAAGACAGAATTAAGGTCAAAGTTCTAGCATAAGGTATTTGTAGAGCTTTTGGTACAGTAAGTTGATTTCCATAGAATTAGTTTCAGCACTTCTATAAACACAACCACAGGCCCTAAAGCAGAGAATACAAATACAAATCCCTGGGGAATGAAGAGTCTGAGCAAGCAAGCAGGAAGTGTAAAAAGATTGGGGAGTACCGCCCTCCCTAAAAGTCACAGGCTACCACCGCCATCTGGAAATGAGAGCACAGTTTGATTTGCCAAACACATCCAGAAATCCAGACAGTTTAAAGTGGAATTTCTTAATTTTAAAATGTTAACAACCTGTTAAAACACTGTCCTTCATGGGCTCTACTAGGTGCTTCTCTAGGCTGGAACACGACTGCTTCCTAAGCTCCCTTCGGGCATCGACAGATGTGGCACTGCCTTTGCATAGCTCCACTCTGTAATAAATATCCCAGAGTATTTCAGGTATCAAGAGACTCTAAGCGCAGCAAGCAAACTACCCCAGATTTAATAATGACTAATATTTACCAAATATTATTTTTCACCTTCGTGTACATGATGACCTCATTCTAAAGACAGACCAATATGGAGCTCAGCAACATCCTTCTGCCCACACATGAACTCAAGCACGCACATGTAGTTCTCTCTTGGCATCTTTTTGTGTGGGCTTATGTACATGGGGTCTTTGTTCCTTGGCTGGAGGGAAGCACATTATCCAGGGATACTGGGTTTAATAAGGTAAAGGAACAGTGGCTACCGCTCTCCATATTTCCTCTGGCTTTTTGGTCCTTGTGGAGAATGGTGTTAAAACCACAAAAGAAAATAGTCCTTTCCTTGAGAGACCCTATAACACTCTGAGCCCAAAGACTGTCCAGAATGTCAACACAGAGATAAAATTCTATCCCTTTCTCTTCAGGTGACCACATGGCTCCAGCACCTTGGGAACTAAACACAAGGCAGCTTCATCTGGCACCCTAGGGCGTCGTAGATTTTACTTGCTTGGGGTCAGGAATTGAGTATCTCTCGGAGAGTGGCACTGGCAGTGACAAATGACTTACCTAGAGTCAACTGTCAGCAACCACCATCCACAAAGAAAGAAGAGTTGACATAAGCCAACTCATTCCTGTATATCAATGAAACCACCCAGGGAACAACCAGAAAATTAATCTCTGCCCATCATATACCTACCACCGTCACCACCTGTGGCCCTAGTGAATGCACTATTCATGCTAACAATATCAATTAAGGCTGACTTAAGCCAAATTGGCCATTCAGAGTCATTATGTTCTTTCTGGTAAATATTAGTTTTCTCCAGTGGTTAGGGATGGCTGGAGCCAATTGTTTCCTTGCCTCATTATTGCCAGGTACTATGTTTTCTAAAAGAGCAAAAACCATATCTAACTGTGCCACAAGTACCAGTATTTATTGGCAAGCAGGCATCAAAACATGCAAATAATGAGGTCTTGCAGATTTGGACCTCACTGAGAAGAGGTCCCTCCTCTCCATCCTTTCCATTCTGTGTTGTGTAGGTATGCCTTACATGATTACCTACAGGCCACTGGCGTGAAAGGTTCGTCTTGCCATACCAAATATTCTGAGAGCAGACACAGCTATGTTTCTAGCTTGATCAGAGCAAAGAATTCACTATAAAGTGGGGAACTAGGGGATAAGAGGAGCTCTAGAGCCAGGGCAATACTCAAAAAATATTATCCTGCTGGGATTGTCAGAGTATTAATCATGCAAGGTAGATTTTTCTGTACAAATGTTTCTGGCTGATATATATTGACACTGTTCATTTCTCCATGGCATAATTTAATATTCTTTATGTTAATTAATAAAGCCTCTGGTGCCAAATCAGATTGTCATATGTGAAGCACTTTCTGTAGTCCCCTCTGGGGAGTGTGAACCATAGAATAAGGTTTTCAAATTCTAACCAACTGCCTCTGAAATGTTCTGAAGTGTAAATTATTGAGTAGCATACTTCACGTGTCATGTGACCATCCCTGCAGTACAGATTAATGTTAACTTAGACATGTATATACACCTTGCACTGTCAAACCAAAGTACTTCAAATAAATTTTAGAAAACAGAGTAACATTTCACAGAACACTGTGTTTGGCCAAGGCACTCACTTTTCAGTGAATTCACTGTACAGCGAAAGATTCCGAGCCCATGGGATTCACTGATCTTACCATTCAATCCGTCACGTAGAAGCAGCTAGCTCTGTAAAATAGTAGAACGGCTTATTAAGACACAATGTTAACTAGGAGGAAATACCAAACAAGATAGGGGTGTTGTGCATAGATTTGGTATTCCCTCTGCATCAGTGACCAGCAATGGGGCCCTTCTCATTGAACGCACAGGTATGGGAGTGAAAGGAGCCCCTCTGAGTTTTACACACATAATGACCTTCTCACAAAATTTCCTCTTGCGCAGCAGTAACATATTCCCACTAGACAGTCATTATCACTTTCCTTGCCCAATATCCCCAAATCAATCACCTCCTTCTTTTCTGTTTAATTGGAAGCTGGAGTAACCCAAATTAGCCAGGTGTATGTTACAGCTTCGGATTTATTGGAACCATGTTTAGTGGCAACACTATGCTCCTGAAATATTTTTCTTTTGCATTTTAAAAAAATGTTTATTGTATTTTTTCCATTACTATTTAATGCCCTTTATTCCCCTCCCCCCTGCAATCACCATACCATTGTCCAAGAAAAATTTTAAAACCACAGGAGCTCTGGAAGGACCAGTTCTTACCTGCTGACAAGCTGCCCAACTGCCTCGGAATGCTCAGGACAGGGTAGGGATGCTCAAATCCTCCTTTGACTTGAAAGTCCCCAGGAGCCAGTCTGAAAGAGAGAAGAAGGTGAATCTTGAAGACATTCAAACGTGTCTTCAGATATGACCAAAGACTGGACAGAAAGGAGAAAATTGAGGAGTATCTCTGGAGGAATGCGCCCGAGCCCAGACATCAGTGGGAAGACCGGTTCTAAGGAAAGTGTGAAGCTGGCGGGCCACTGCCTACCGTGGCTGCACCTCTCCCCTTGGATCACCTTGCTGTCTAGGGAGGAGAGGCCAGGCCCAGGGTGTAACAGAGCGTCCCGACCATTCCGGTGTGGCCAGTCCCTTCCAAAGAACAGGTAGAAAACAGAGAGGAACGTATCTGCTGCCCATGCTGAGAGAAGATGCCTGTGTCGGTTGTGGGATCAGGCTGCTTGTCAAGGACTCTGAGACAGAAGGAGCAGCCATCATGGAAAGGTAAGCACATCTAATCTTTATGTGAGTTCATCCCCTTCTTTAACCAAATTCCTAAAGAATAATGTAGTGAGGGGGCCCCAGAAGCGCCTAAGCAAGAAGGGGGAGGCTCTGAACATCGATATTTGTGGAATTACAGAATGTTTATAATATCTGGCAGGAACCCAGGGCACCTATGGGTTACAAATAAACGAGCCAAAGGGTTAATATTATCCTTAATATATAAGATACGCTTGGCACTGAAACGAAGAAAGGATGGTCTTTCCAATGGAAAAAATGCTAAAGGATGTCAACAGATAATTAACTAGTGAATAAAGGAGACTAGAAAACGTTACCCTAAAATATGCCTCTTTGACGTAAAAGTTTTTCAAGCTGAAGGCAATTAAGAAACAGTAAATTCAGAAAAGGCTCTTCTTTTTCTGCCTAAAAACAGGATATAAATTCTCCTTTTACTGCAGACAGACTCTTACCAACCCAGAGATGGGACACTGCAAAAACACCTTTGTTAAACTAACCCCATCTTCCTAGTTACTGGTCATCACGTATTCATTTACTACCCCTAGCACAGACCCAAACCTCTGGCCTTGTCAGTCTTTCACATGTACATTCAAATATATTGTTGTTGTTTTTCTGTCTAAAAAGTATAAAAGATCCTGCTCTAGTTACTCCTTTGGGTCTTTATTCTCTTGTGAAGTCTCCCTTGTGCATGTAAAATTCAATTGAATTTGTATGCTTTTCTCCTGTTGGTCTGTCTTTTCTGCCCTCCACAAAGAACTGTGACTTACAAATGCATAATGTATAAACATTCCATTTGAAAGTCAAAGGAGAAATAAAAATTAAAATGGTAAAATACATTAAATTTATCAACCAAACTAATATTTTTAAAATGCTAAACACTACAGGGTGGGTGGAAGAGAGAAGACCCAGGAGCTCCCATGGGAATAAAAACGGCATGAGCTTGCCAAGTAGATATTCAACAATAAATAATGAATGCTTAAAAATGCTCATGTTCTTTGACATAGTAATTTCACTTTTAGGACTCAATCCAAGGAAGTCACTAGAGATGAGGACTAATATTTGCAAAGATACTTATATTTATAATAAAAACAGCATTTTGTAATTAAAACATTGAAAATCTAAATATCTAGGGAATGGCTAAATAATTAAGGTAACATTAGTATTACACAGTCATTGAAACAATGTTTTAAAGCAATTTTAGTGACATGGAAAATATTCAATATCTAACATACAACAGAAGGAGAATAAAAGCATGCGAAACTGTAAAGTATGATTACCTACAAGCCATCAAATCACTGAACTGTAGCTCAAGCATCACCCAGGCCCCTGAAATCATTTTATGGGTAAAGAAATTAAGGTTCAAAAAAGAAATGAGGGATGGGAGAGGGTAAACGACTTCCCCAAGGTCACAGAATTAATAAAAAACAGACCAGGGCCGAAATCTAGTCCCTCAACTCCTCATTCATAGTTCCTGGAATTTGTCTCCATAAATTTCCTGACTCACATCACACACCTTAAGGCTTTCCAACCTCCCACCTGCATCACCACATGGCTCTCTTCTCACTAGCATTACCCTTATCAGCCAGTTAGGACTCTAGCTCAAGCTACCTTATCTCCAGATCCACACCTGACCTGGTAAAGGGAATTCTTTTTTAACTATTCTGTATCCACTCTAAATGATTTTGTTCTTTTCTGTACCCTGCCATTAACACTAAGAAATATGCATTCTTGAGGGCAACGTCCCCAGGCCTTCTCAAATTCACGAATTTGAGAACACCTTTATACACACTTCACCCGTAAAATGCTATAAAGTATAACTTAAAATTTTAAGTGACCCCCTTAGACAATTCATGATTCTATAAATTGCATACAGAAGTCTTTTATGGCTATTAAAATAAATTCTGATGGAGGCAATTCCTGAAATAGTTCCACGAATTGCTTACTCTTGTTTTACTGTGGCGTAAGCACCTCAAAGTTCTGAGTTGAACTCACCATTTGAGTCCTTAACATTGTTTCCTGGCTTAGAAACATAACCTTTGGAGCCACTTAACTTTCATTCCAAACTTAATTCTTGACTTTCTTTCAAGGTCATTTTTCAAAAAATATAAATGTGTCTTGTTTTGTTTTTAATTGAATCAGGAGCAACAGTGAGTAGACAGTACTAAGCGGAGAACAGAGCTGAGTCAAGATTGAGATATTGGGGAGCCAACGAAGTTCACCTACTACGAGATGCACCATCACAGCCCATTCTAGAACATTAAGTTCAAATTCATGAGCCCTGCAAAATCACTACATCATGGTCTCAAATAATTGAAATTTAAAATGTTACCCATAAATGCCAAGAATCTACTGTTTTAATTATGGTTTTTTATTCTCAGTAGGACACTTTATTATCTACAGTCTATTTTTTTAAAAATTATCCTATGCCTATCTTACCTCCTCTCCAGTTAGCTTAGGTAGATATTTCACTGCTCTTAACTCCATCCCTAATGCAATGTTAAACAGTTTCTTAGTACTTAACCTGTTTGTCTGACGAAAGCTCTGCAACCACGCCAGGTTCAGATTGTTAGTGGGACAAAGAGAGGAAAGACTGAAATACATGTTCTTGGGACGCCCCTTTGGTTTTCTGCAATCAAACCTTTGACTTCCTACATTATCGCAAAGGAATGCTGAGGGGAAATTGCACTGTAGATGTATAGCGGAGGAATGAAATTCCGCTATAGATTCCATTTGCAGAAAGTAAAGATGAACACTCAAATTGTCGTGTTCTTCCTTCTTTCCCCAGCAAACACCAGTTCACAGAACAATCAGAAAGGCATGTCAAAACATAGTCTAGCTTTGTCATGCAGAGGACTACGAAAGGCTTTAACAAGTGGTAAAAAGAACAGGGAGGCTCAGACTTCTAACTGGTGACAGAGATGCAACCTTTTCATTGCTACATGTGTGTTCGGGACTTTGAACAAGTCAATTACGCTGACTTGAATGTACTCTTGAATGTTTTTCTAGTATAAATTTGCTTTGGTTAAAGAAAGATTTCGAGGATTGTTTTTCAATGATTACAATAAATCTTACCGGCTATTAACAACTTTCTGAGTCTAGCAAATGAATTTCAGTTAGATTTGCTTGGTAAATACTAGTGTGCTTTAGCACTGCGCGCACGTGCAATGATGACTGAGTCCTCCCCATCTGACCTTCTAAAGATCTCTCACATTCATCCACTCCTCTTGGCCCTACCAACATCCAAACTCACACTGCTGTGTAACCTGACTTGAACGTTGACAATCATTTTCTATTCTTGTTCCCCACCGATCTCTTCTCCCATTACAGACAGAGATTGCAAAACATATCTGTTATCAAATCTCTGCTCAAATGCTTCACAGGTTTCTCAGTGCCATTACGGGATATAAAATCCCGCGGTCTACAGAACCTTACATGGTCTGGCCCTGCACACCTGCCAATGAACTCAGAACCAATGGGCTGAAGTTTGTCTCACCTCAAGAGAGGAACCTGAGCCAGAGGAGATGAGGTTGGTGGTGGTGGTAGGGGGTGGGGGTGGGATTGGCCAGGTATTTTTGAAATCATCCCTTGTGGTTCTAATATTCCAATATCTAGCCAGAGTACAGAACTAAGCCTTCCAAGCGGTTGGGGTCAGCTCACTTTGTTTTAAATTCTCATAGAAATGTGTTCACTTCATTCATAGTACTTGTTTTCATTTGTAATTTTACACTTGTTTAGGGAATTATTTTTTTTGAAACCATTGGAACTGTCATGGGCAAGTGGTTTCTCAGAGCTTGTTCAGTGAGTGAGTGAATGAAGGACGAGTGGAAACTAGTTGATTATTTTACTTAAAACATTTACAACAAAGCAGTACATATTCATTATAGAGGCCATGAAAAATATATTAAAAATTCCTATAATCTCACCACTAAAAGATAATAGGTATTCCTGCACTACATTTTCTTCAAATCTTTTTTTATCTAAGTGGAAATATGTAAATATTATTGGGATAATAGTATACATTTAATATTACTGCCTTTCTTAAAAATAAGTTGTTATTTTATAATTTTCCGTACTATGAGTGGCAGCATAATATTCTACCATGGATGTTTTTACTCTTTTTCCATTTACTCCGTAGGTACTTCCTATTATTTTTCTCATTAAAAATATAAATTATCTTTTTGAAGTGTTTCTTTTAAATTCTAATCACTTCCTAAGGATAAAGTATTGAGTCAAAGGAAATAAATATTTTGATGCTTCTGCAACATTTATATTTTCGAAAGCAGTATTTGAGGCAAAATGTCTGACTACCCTCTTGAAAACTTCCTTTTATTGGAATTTTCAGATTGTTTTCAAATACTTGTTTTTATCTTCATCACTGAATATTCATGTTCCTTTTCATTTTTCCAATAATGCTTAGTGTTTCTTATAAATTTATAAGTTATTAATAACAGGGATCAAAATTTGGGCCAATTAATAATACTAAAAATATTGCTTGGTTTTAATTTTAGGATGACTCTAGCTATAAAAAATTAATTTCCATATTATCAAAGAAATTCATTTTCCTTTTGTGATTTTTTTTTCTTTCTCATTCTGCTTAGAAAGTCTTTTCCCTTGCCGGATCAGATAAATAGCAACTGTATTTTCTTCTGGCTTTAATTTCTTTTCCTCTCTTTTCTTCTCTTTGTTTCTCTCTCTGTATCTCTCTGTCTCTGTCTCTCTCTCTCACTCTCTACCTGTCTTTATTTTTTTAGACATTTATTTATAAATCTCATTTCTCCTTTATAGAACGAAGCTCTGAAATTAAGAAGAGACATGGTTTAAAGGAAAGAATATATACTTTGGGATCAAAGGATTGGGGCTTCTACTTGTGATTAGGTTTATGACAAGTTGACTCACATCTTTGAGCAAACTGGGAATCATAACCTCCACCATCCAAGACTATTACAGAGGAGAGGTAAAATAGCTGGATCCCTAAGGTAAGATTTCTGTTTTCCCTCCCCTTTGCATATATGTTCATTCTTTCATTTCGTGACAAATTTTCATCTGTAATGATTTTCTGTTTCCTTCATCCTCTAAATTGTACCTGGTCTTCACTGGTGTCTCCTCCTTAAGAATATTCAGTATTATCTGATCTCATAATCCCCCTTAGGGTTGCACCCCTGAGGGTGTAATTAAATACTAAATGCCTCTTCATAGTTTCTCACTGCTTTTTGTGTTTGCCTTCTCTGTACAACTATCTCCTCCACTAAGTTCATCATTTAAACGGTGGAGACTTTCCGCAAGATGCTGTGGAGGAGACAAAAGAAGATCTTACAATCTCAGCTGACATTTGATTTATCAAAATAAAATCAACATACAAGAACTTAACCCCTGATGCCATCCATATGCTAACCAAAGAACTTGCACCTTAAAAAAAATACATATATGAAGGGATTACCCAAATTCCAGCTACAGACAGCAAACACCAATGACAAATGATGTATTATAGGCCATTCCCCCTTCCTAATGCATTTGGGAAGCTATGGGGCTATATCCCTGTTCTGAACAGTCTCCAAAATTGAGACCTCAAGTTGAAGTACTTCTAGATGGCCTGGGCCCACCGCCCACAGTACTCCCTTTCCTGTCTCCCATAGGACCTCAATGTCTTCAAAGTACCGCAACCTCCTAGTCTGACTTCTCAGAAGCGTCCTCCCCTCCCGGCAGGCTACGGAATGCTAATTAGGCCCGGTGACTGGCCTCATCCCTTCAGCACGCTCTGCCTTCCCTCTTCTCTAGCCCCTACCCTTTCCTTTTCTCTTTAGACTGAAAAGCTCCCCTCAGATAACAGGATTTCCAGACAGAGTGGTGGAGGTAATCAGGATGGTCACAGAAAGCCATTAAAGGGCCTTCATTAGCATCAATGCCCCTTTGTAATTAACCCTGTGGCCTGAAAGGAGAAAGGAGGCTGAACTTCTCTGCAGGGAAGCAGCCTCAGATGATGAAGATTTTACTGCCCAAGGGGAAGGCAGTGGCTTACAACAGACCAGTCCCTTAAGCGATGTTGGCTGATGACCATATTGAGAAGGAAAAAGTTCTCCTGGACACTCTCAGGGTCCCTGGCTGGGTCTGAAGATTAAACTGAAAAAGCTAGATGAACACAAAAAAAAGCATACAAATTTTAGTGAATTTTTACATGTACATGGGAGCCTTCACAAGAGAAAGAAGACCTGAAGAAGTGACCAGAAAAAGGAAGATTTTGTGCCTTTCAGACAAAGAAATGATACATTTGTGAAGAACTGACAAGGGGATTGTAGCAGGGGTAGTTAATGGTTAAGGGGTAACTAGGAAAATAAGGTTACTTTAGCGAATATTTTTATACAACCTTCTTGGCCCTAAATTCCCTGCGTGCCGCTGGTAATAGGAATGCTCCTTTGCACCGAGTGTAGGGAGGGTGCCTTTTACACCGCAGTTTCATGACCAATTTCAGGGGAAGGCAAGGAGGAAAAGCAGAAGGTCAAAGCGATCTTCTTGTTTTTGCCATTTAAAAAAATTCCTTCAGATATTTAATATGCCAAGGTGCCATACTTTGGGATAACCGGTCCTGAACCCCACCAGTGGAAACACTGAGTCTGGAGCTGAACAGACTGTAGACTGGGCTTTGAATTAAAATCATCTCTTAACTCAGAGACCGTGGACAAATCGCTGAATTTCTCTAGACCTCAAACTTTCCATCTCTAAAGTAGGGAAATTTATATCTCTCATAGAGTTGTGATGATTTAGTGAGACAATGTGCCTAAAGTGTCTAATATGGAACTCTATGCTCAATAAATGACAACTATTGAGTATCCAAAATTCTATCATGCTGAGGGCTTAATATACTTTAAATTTACAAAGTGCTTTCCTCATAGTATCTAACTACAACCTCATGCAATCTATGAGGTAGACAAACCGTAGGTATTTTATCTCTCAGAAGACTGTTGGGTCTTTGTTATTTTCACATCTGCTAAGTAGTCAAGCCAAGGCTCAAAGCCAATACTTGACAGCCCAGGGCACTTTCTCCTGGCCACAAGGGACATCTGGACGCTCTAGGGGAGGAGCCACTGTCTACAGAGACCATGACTCCCCTGCAAATAATGAGTTTCTAAACAGTGTGAGTGGGTTGATATCATTCCAGCCAGGCAGTATTAAAGTCAAGAAGCCCAACGATTGTGTACTGGCATTTGCCTAATGATTATTCCAGGAGCAGATGATTTCTATTAGAGTGCAAGTGACAGCTCATTTCATAGAAATGCAAGTTGGTCAAACTAGGAACCCTCAACGAACAGGGAGACAGAGATGTTTCTCCTGGGTCTCTAACCCACACCCAGTAGAAAGGTTAATGATGTGATTATCGGGGGGGTTGTTTGGCCGGGGAAGGGTTCTAGACACTGACCATCTCTACTACCGACATTTGCCTCACTCCAGAACTGAGAAGCATATGGGACAGGTAGGACGAGGGAGAATGACAGAGCGTGTGACAGGTTTAGAAAGAAGAGTCTAGAAATTAAAAGGGGCCCCAGAAACTTATTTTCCGGCTGGTGAGGACCATGTTTCTTAGAGCATCACTGTCCCTCTGAAGGAAACTGGTGAATTTCTCCTAGCTTTCTGTGCTTTGTTTTGCATCATCACATTAAATGGGGAAGTTTTTTAAAGATTCTCCTATTTCTTGACTTGTGTTGTGGATCTTGATTGTCAGTGACTGAGATCACTCTTGTAAGGCGGTCTTTGCACCAAGAAAACCCCATGCTAAAGAAGACATTTTGAGTGGAGATGCAATAAAACAATTCATCTTTTTGGTTCTTTCATTAAATTTACTAATCCAACGATAATGCATCAGGGCAAGGATTAACTTGGCAAACATGTTACGGTTCTCTGACATAGGAAAATCCAGGGAGGAAAGGTATCCTGTGTAACCTCTCCTAAACTAGTGAGATTCACGTGCACAGGCCCAAACATCTGTCCTTCTAGCTTCACTGAGGAGAGCCCAGGCATTGGCAGGCAAAGGCAGAGCCACTGTATCTCACTGTTAATCAGGATTCCATTTCTTTCTCCCCACTCTGAGCAGGATGAGCAAAGATATGGGGTTTTCTTTCAGAAGGGTTTATCTGGAATGGACTCCAGGTTTTGTTTTTTGGTTTGTTAAAAAAAAAAAAAAAAAAAAAAAAAAGGCTTTTAGGGCAAAAGTCAGTCAATGTCGCTCCCTTGTGGCAAGGTTTCCAAAGAGCAATCTTTGCTTTGCTGAGTAACTGCAATGACACTTGCTAATTGAGAACCTGGCTCTTGACATTACTGATTAGGAATAGTGTAAGTGAGGCCCTGGATGGCTAGCTCAGTTAGCTAGAGCATCATCCTGATATGCCAAGTTTGTGGGTTTGATCCCCAGTCCAGGTACATATAAGAAACAACCAATGAATGCATAAATAAGTAAAACAACAAAGCAATGTTTCTCTCCCTCTCTCTCCCTCTCTCTCTTTCTCTCTCTCCCCTCTCTCTCAAATCAACAAATAAAAAACAAAATTAAAAAAAAAGAAATAATGTAAATGAGGAGAAGGGGGTGACTTGCTCAGCGATTGCCATTCCATGGAGTTTGATTTTTTCAACCAACAAATAAAATCTTGCCACCAAAATGCTACACTGTCTCCAGTCATTATCTCATCTGGCTGGAGAGGATCAGATTCTTTTCTATGGTACCTTTTCCTTCCCACCCATGAGTTTAATGATTGTTAGAAGTGAGACAAAACGATACTTTAAAATACTCAGGAGGCTCAAAGATTTTACCAGATAAGCTCTCCTTCAGTCCTTGATGACTACTCACCACCACAGGTCGAGCTTTTTTCCTCCAGACGCCATGCATGTGGGCGGGTTGGGGTGGCTCTGCACTCACAAACTGAAAAATGCCCTCCGGTGCCTGGGTCTCGGTTTCCTTGTTTTTAGAAGGAACAAGGAGGACTTAGGGATAAAGAGATTTAATGCTCCGTAATTCTCATACCTAAATGCGTATCTACATAGTTTTTGCATATTACATTTCAAAAGGCCCTTTCTACCATGATATTCCAAAAAGAGAAAACAAATGTATTACTGCAACAGTTACATTCAAACGCTATATCAAGGGCATTGATTATAGAGGCAGTTTTTAGAGAAATGCAATTAAAATAACAATACTGATGAAGAATGTCAGAAATGCTAATAAAAAGGGCAACATTAATTATTAGATGGAAGAAATAATAGAGCTGGGTGAATACGTGAGGTGTTGTCTTAGAAGATGTTAACCTGTTTCAGAGCACTTCATATGCCCCATGCTTGCACTGTATATCATTTGTTTGGATTTTCTTTAAAAATATGTAGATTAAAACATATTTGGTTTTTATAAAGTTATTTTATATCTGTAGAGCAATAGTTTTTCTCCTGAAATTTTTAAAAACTGCTGGGCTGTTTCCAAACCAAAGACAGAGTTAAAGGCCAGTCTTTTTATCCCCAAAGCTTGCACAGAGACAGGGGCATTTAGAAAGGAGTGTCTGGGTGAACATACCAATCCAGGAGGAGCCGATACAGGAAAGATGGCTTTCATCTCCTATGCCACTGGTGACAAATCAGTTTTTCAACATAATCTTCAAACTGGTTGTGACACCCAGAGAGTCAAACACACACACACACAGTCATTGAAACTGGGATTTTGGAAACACACACACACATACACATAGCACAAGAAGAACAATACAACCAGCTGTTGGGACAATGCTTGGTGACTCGACAGTAGACCAGAAATTCCAAAGAGGAGCAATAGAGAGGATGTGCAAGGGGATGGCATGATGACCGCTGGCCAGAATCGACGGTTGGAGCACCCACCACCCCAGGTTTGCTGGTGGGCATTAAGCATTTCGATGAAATCACCGGCTTGATGTTCAGCTGGCCTGAGTGCTGAAGAGACTGATTGCATTATTCATTTCTTATGAAAAGATTTTTTGAGCTCTCAAGCATTCACAGAGATTATAATAGGGGGGAAAAAAACCTCCAGAGTTATCAACAGTTTAATTTACCCTTCTATTCTTTCCGAAGGGTCAGCCACAGAAGATAAGCAGAACCTGAAAGCAAAATGGATTTTTGATGAGACTGAGTTTGGAAGCCCTATATTTTATAGAATTGGGTGTCCCTCTCTTCCTTGCTTAGTTTCTGTTTTTTATTTCTCCTTTCTACTTCTTTTTCAGAGGGATCCTCCATCTTCTTAAAATAACAAAAACAAAACTAAAACAAAACCCTGCTGCTTGTTAATTACCTATGAAATACCTCCATCTACTGGCCAAATGGAGAAGTTCCACATCTTAACATTTTTCGTTGTACCAAAATTTATGAAGACTCCCCTCCAAACATGTATTACAATAATTAGGAGTTACAAATCAGAAAATTAAAGAGGCTTATAAAATTCTTCACTTTGCATTTAGCAATTCACCCAAGTCCTCATGTATTTGATATACATATGGGCACATATATGCAGTTTGCAAATACCCAAAATGCACCATAACTCTGCATTACTACAAAAAACAATCCGTGAGAAAAAGGAGTGGGAGACTGAACAGAAGGAGGGGAAGTGACAGTCTCTCTGGCAAACCAGTTGGCATGTTTGTGATAAGGTCATGAAGTAAAGGGGCTCTGGGTTCAGAGGTGGGATCGGAGGCTGTGGCCGAATTAAGCATATTCCCTCTGAAGAAAAGTAATTCCATGAGATCTGAGGTGAAATTCAGGCTAATTTATCAAGATGATACCCCTTCCCCCCCCCAAAAAAAAGCCACTAAGAATCAAGGCTTCCTCCTTTTTGTTCTTTTTTTTTTTCAAAAGACCTCATCTAAGAAATATCAGACACTGGAATATTCAAGAATGAAAATCTGTTAGAAACCTAATCTGGGATTATACAATCAAAGATTCATAGTGTGTGAAAGCTGGCAGCGACACCAAATACCAGTCCAGCCTCCTCATTTTACTGATGAGAAAATTAAGATTGGGGAGCATAAGACGCTCATCCAAAGGTGTGTGTTTCAGAAGTAAACCAACAAATTTGAAAAAAGAAGTTAAAAACCAAACTCAAGGTTTCTGTATGGACTTTAAATATAATCACATGACTTTTAATATCAGCCTCTCCAGAACTGACAGTTTCTAAGAAGAAAACCACCAAAACAGCATCGACATTCTACTGGATTAAAGGGCCTGCACAGTGGAATGTCTTGCTGTGGTTCATCCATTTTGAAAAAACAGGAAACAACAGAGGGAGGAAAATTGTACAGTGCCTTTTTAAAAGGGTGAATTTCAGTAGATCACGGATCTAAACTGAGTCTGAACTAAATCATATTCCATCAAAAGTAAGCTTTCTCTAAAAGTGGTTAATATACAATCTGTCCTATTCTATGAAACTTGAGGAGTTAAATCAAAAGTGAAACATTAAGAAGATGAAAGGTAAAGACTCAAAGACTAAAACAGCTTCATGTAAACACCTTGAGAAACTGAGGCAATAATCTTTAAGTAACATTCCTGAAGTGGTAGATACAGTGAATCAATAAGAAGACGTTTACCCAAGAAGCAGATTTACTGTGATGCACTTTCAATTTGACGTGAGAGTTCTGTGGAGATACAACCACCTTTGTTCTTGACTTTCGAGCTGTCTCTGTCACTGACTAGCTGCCTGAACTGAACCAGTATGTCCTCACCAGTGTGCTTGACCAATGGTGATGATATTCTTTGATAGGAAGAAATAAACATCTACTTATAGAAATAGAAGAAAGTGGGGTTATACCATTAAGTGTGACAAGATGGATATAGGCCCTTAAAAGATAACATTACAGTGTGATTTACTACTTTCAGAAGTGTTAAACACACACACACACACTCATGAGTGCCGCTATATGCACGTAAAAAATGAAGTTCTTTCCTTTTTCAAGTATAGCACATTTCTTGAAGAAAGTAAATTTTTGAAATGAAACATATGTTCACTCTCATTATACAGTATAATTTTTCCAGAATATCTGAGTGCCCAGAAGTGAATTATGGAGATGTGTACAAAGTGAAGCTATTTTTCTGATCAAATCATTGACATGTTAAAAAATTCATCTGAAAAAAAAAATCTTCAGTAACATAATGTTGTTCATTTCTTAGGTCTAGTTTTTAAAAGGGCAGCAGTGAAAAGCTCCAACAACCACCTAGAAGCACCGGTCAGAAGTGCAGGGCCAGCTGTGCCACGTCCTCACACTCAGGCAAGTGCACAGCCCTTACGCCTCGGCCTCGGCTCGCGTCGGCCAGCCCGTCCCACCCATCAGCACACTCAGGGGACTAGCCTCCTCTCCTTCTGGCCCAGTGTCTTCTCTGACTGGAAGCCAGGGCGATCCTTTTGCAACGGGCATTCAATCATTTAACTCCCTTCTTTCAAGTCCTTTAAATACTTCCTCTTACCATAAAGCGTTTGTTTGTGCTTCTTCTAACTTGAACTGGAACACAAGGCCTTGGAGGATCTGGCTCTCTTCATGCACAGTGGGTCTTCCCTTGGATCACGGCTCTCCGTCAACCACCTCTGCAGTGTGTCCTCTTGTTCCCACTCCGCCCAAGGCACTCCCTCAGTCTAAGCAAGGCACGTCCCCAGTTTCCCCAGCCCACCAGGGGTCCTGGCCCAGGCAGCTTCCCATGCTTCAGACCTCGGCTTCAACATGACATAGCCTCTGGACTCCTCACCTAGGTCGGGTTCCTCCTTCCACTACCGGCTTTCCTCCCAAACACTTTCCCCAGTTTCTAATTGTAAATGTCCTCCTCCATTAACTGTATCACCTGTCAGGGGATCAACTATGTTTGCTTTGTTGACCATTGTGCTTCCAGTGTCTGGCACACAGTAGTTACTCAACACACACACACACACACACACACGCCCATGTGTTCCTGGGTACACACACACACATTTGACAAAGATTCTGCTTATAGTATGTAGCCAACAAAGTAGATACTATTTTTTGTTTCTTTAAACTCTCCAGTACAGGGTGAGTGCTTTCTTAGTTATTGTGAAGGGTAACGTTGCTTCCAAATTGTCTGCCTCCTATGTTGTGAACACTAAATTGCTACCAAGTTGCAAATGGCAGCTCTTCCCTAGTCACACACTGCCTGTGACATATAACTTAGTAATTCTGAAAAAGTTATCAAATTCAAACCTGTCAGCAGAGACAATAACACTTGGAATGACATTTGATCCAAATCAGGTATCAGATACCCAGTCTACTACACACACACACACACACACACACACACACACACACACACACCACTACCACACCACAAACGCACTGCAAACTGTGCATATACATGTGGCAGATGGGACTTCCTTCATGAGAACAGTCTGTAGTGAGAGATGGGAAAAAAGGTGTAGAGACTATGGATAACTTGGGGTAAGGTCCATGTAGATTCAGTGTTTCATGTACCGAACAAATATTTTTTTTAATTTTTAAAATTTCTCAATTACAGTTGACATACAATATTATATTAATGTCAGGTGTACAACAGAGTGATTAGACATTTACGTACCTTAAAGATGATCACCCTGATAAGTCTAATATCCCTCTGACCTCATATACCGTTATGATAATGTTACCTAACGAGTATTTTTTAAGGATTTATAATTGATTCATTTAATCACCAACTATTAACTTCCTGTAATTTTCCAGGCATGTGAAAGGTTTACTGCTGGACACAGGGTACTCACTTGGTTATGAATGCAAAGGGTAGGGTCCCTAAACTTATGGAGCTGATGTGCTCTCATGAGGGAAGAAGGGGAACAAACCAGGCAACAAGGAAATAACATAATTACAATTTTAAGTGCTATGAGGTACTGGGAAGGAAAGATTCAACATGCCCCACCAAAAAAATACTGCGGCACATGATACAGGGCCCTCCTTTCTGTAGGATGGTCAGGGGGGTATGAAGAGACATTTAAGTGGAGACCTGAATGTTGCAGCTCTGAGCGATGTGTTCTAAGCAACAGGAAATATGTGTTGCGCAGGCAGGCCTGGAGAAGAAAAGTCTTTGCATGTTCTTGTAGCTAAGAGGAGGCAGTGTGGCCGGAGCTCAGTGTAGATGAAGAAGTGTGGGCCGTGGGTGACCAACAAACCCGGTTTGCCCAGGACCAAGGGGTTTCCCAGGATTTTCTGGCACTGAGCTTGGGAGAGCCCCAGGGAAAGTGGATGGCTGGAACATCCCAGGTTCAAGATGAATTTGGAGAGATGGACTTTGAAACCACTCGAACATTTTTTGACTTACTCACATAAGCTAATTATATAACAATAACAGAATATTAGAGGGATGAACTACCTGTCTGTTTAAATTGAATTAAATCTTTTTTGTTCTTATGGGTTAATTCCTGGGAAAAGGGAAAAAGGTAAACATGCCCACACAGCATCTTGGAAAGAACTGGCAATATTATGACAATATTAAAGAGCAAGTTAGGAAAATCAGAAAATTTCTTTGATAGTGATAGCTCAAACATAACTTAAGCATAGTGAGACTAGGTAAATGACATAAATGAACTCTGACATGGAAATTGTGATCTTATTTTCCAAATAGCCATAGGTGTGTGTGTGTCATATAAACAAATAATTCCTCCCTCCCTCCCATCTTTCATTTCTTCTTTCCTTCCTTCCATCTTGCCTTCCTCCTCTTTTTTTTAATCGATGCCATTCAAAAGGGAACTGAAATAACTCTTCTTGTATTGAGTTTTATGTTTCTTAATATAAAACCTTATTGAATCCCCACAATAATTCTATCAAGCAGGTGTTATCTTCAAAACAAAGTAAGACTGTGAGAAGTAAAATGACTTATTAGACATCGCATAGTAACTTACTATAAGCACTGGGACTGGAACCCAGGGCCCCTAACTCCTAGCCCCAAGTTCTTTGTCACACTGCCCTGTACTAGTTAGCTAGCTAATGACAAGATGTTGTGGAAATTACAGGTGAGCTTAAAGGAAGTAACTATAATGACGGCAGCAGCTCTAGGAAAACTATTTATCTTCTAGAAATAGTCTGCCACCCAAAGCAGGGCCATGTCGGACTGCAAAGGACAACAAAATTTCTCCTGGGTCTCATCACCTCATGTCAGGTCATCTTTACAATGACTAGGGGGGAACTAGACCCTCCTTCAGGCTCTGACATTTTTCCTGCCACTTGTACTCACTGAAAGGCATGACATTTCTCACACCTTTGAAAACATCAAAGAAAATAAAAGAAATTGCTCTCATTCTGAACTTTACCTCTGCTGAACCAAAGGGCTTGCTGACAGGGCAGAGATAAAAACAAGAAAAGGGAAGGTCCCCTAAAGAAGAAATGAAAGGAACAGAGTCACAGGTTCAAATAACAATTGACCACTGTTCACCCTGGTAAAACTGCCTTCTCTGAATCCTGCACTCTTCACCATTCCTTTCTTACTGAAAACGTAAACTAAAATCTCGAAGTTCTCTCATCTGTCCTTCCAAGATTTCTGAGAATGTGGTATTTGCTCAGATGAAGAACCGACTCACTGACACACAGATGGTTGGATGTCATTTCATTCAAAATGAGTTATTCTGAAATTGTTTGACTACACAAACCAAATAGAGAGCCTGTTGACCACAGCCACAAAGGATGTAGATTCTTGAAGGTCATGGAGGAAGTCACGGAATCGGGTCTAGAATTCACATCACCTGAAGATCCTTTGAATCCTACGAGTCAGCACCTCGGTGACTAACCAACCCATGTTCTTAGAACCACTCATTGTATTATTGCACCCGGTGTTAAGACTCTGTGCACACTGAACTCCAGTTCCTAGAATCATTACTATGGGGTCATGACATCACAGAATTCCGACATCCGGCTTCCCGATGTTTCAAACCAAGCCACGCAATGTTAACGGGCAAGAACTGGGGAAAACGCCCTGCACGGCTGAGATCCAAGCCGCGTTTATTCTTTCCTCCCTAGGGACCTTCTTCAGTGGACTCCTCATCTTGTTCCTTTTCAGGAAAACCTGGAGGGCCATAAAGAAATGGCAAAACATCAAGGGAACAGGACTTCTCTTGGTCAGTTTCCGTATTTGGGACCCCACTGTATGAAGATCAGAGACAGGTTTGACAGGCGTTTGTGTTTAGAAAACGATTAAGGCTTCGCTCAGGTGTTTCGGGCTCACGGAGCTGGCTCTGACCTGGTGCCTCGGAGAGCGGCCAGTCCTCTCGAGGCTGAAAGGCGGGGCCCCAGGTCACTACTCCGAAGGCCTCAGGTCCAGGGCCGCGCAGCCTCTCCTAGGTCGGGAGAAGAAACGTCTTGTGTGGCTGATGATGAATGTTAGCTCTGGAAACAGAGATCGCTTTTCTTAAAAAAAAAAAAAAGACACCCCAAAACATTATGTCTATGCCTCTATTTTGAATTTTAAAATGATGATGGTGCTAGGTCCCGTGAGAGAGGCAGAAAGGAACACCAAAGTCAGCCTCACTTTCAGAAATCCATCGCTCATGATGCACATGCAGTCACTGCCTTTTTTTATACTGCATTAACACAACACACTGAGTTGCATATACCTATCACATGGACACCCATGCACACATGCAAATGACGCCCTGCCTCAAATGCAGAGATCTTTTCATACCAAGGCAAGTTTAACAAGGGTGGGTGCTGTTGAATGACACCTGGCAAATGATGAGGTCAAGAATAATGGTATATTACCAGGGCAAGACATTGCATAAGAGCTTGGAATAAAACTCTCAAAGGCTACATAACAGCTATTCTATTACCAGTGGTCCAAGGCAAAGAGCTTTATTATGCCCTGTGTGGCTTGTTTCTAAACTTTGTTTCCTAAACTTTGTTTCTCTGATGATAGGGATTTGCATAACAGAACACATTTCATCTGTGCAATATAATTAACATTGAAAGGTTGCTTAAACATTTGTCTAAATGCTAAACGATGACAAAAATAACAGAATTTATAATAGCTTGGTAGCTTTTTAAGATCATTGGCAATCTCAAGATATGGAACTCAGGTTTCTGTATTCAGTAAGTATCCAATATTGACATTCATAGATTTTGTTGCAAAATAAGATCACCGTATCACTAATTATTTCTGGATTAAAGACTTTAAGCAGTGACATAGAAATTGGGGAAAAAATTCTGGGGTACTGACTTCTTAACAATACCGACAGAGTATACAAATGAGTTTGGTGAATTAGCCTTCTTTCCTATTTTCAATGCACAATTCAGTTGGCAGAATTATTTAATCTTCTTAGACTTCTGCTCCAGGAACTGTATATATTCTTCCCCATTATATTCATTCGCATACAGTTATCAAAATGTGAGAACCCATTTGTCCATGAATATTTGCTCTATTATTTTCATTTCTTTGGATGTAATTCCTGTCTATCCTTCAGTCCAGACGTACCTTTTAATTAGGAAGCAAATGTTACAAAATGTTAAGAAATGATGTCCAAGCAACTAGAATACTATACTGTTCTGCTCTTGAAGCTTGAGGACTTTGATAACAGTTGAGTGACTTCTCAATAATTTGTTACACTAATGCAAATTGAGAATGCTGTATTTTTTCTCTAAGCTTTTGGGAAAGTTGGCCTAATGTAAAAAATGTCACAAGTCTGGGAACTTTCAAAAGTTCTTGTAAAAATTATTTGGAGAGTCGTAATTTTTCTCCTTATGTGCATTTTAAAAAGGTTTACTACATTAGTAAGTATAATTTTATTATATCTTAGGGCCAATTTGTTTTCCACTGAAGGCACCACCAATTTTATAATGAAATTCAAATGAGTGTTCTATATTAATGTCATATCGAATATTTTTTTAAAAATCAATTCTCGAACATCTCAGAAATGTACACGATGAATCATAGGTATGAAAAGGTAAATCATTGATGATGATATGAACTCTATACAATAATTACTTACTAAGATTTCTCTTCCTGCCACTCACAAAATATGAGTAGAAAAATTAAGTCATTTCAAAACACTGGCCCTACCTAAAATGAACTTTTCTAGAAGTCAGAGGGGCCAGACAGTGTGGTATGGTCAGTCCTAATTTACTTGTGTTTTTCTCAGTGGTAGTTCAAGGGCAGTAACTGACAGGGAGGTGATTTTAGATTCCACCTTTCCTGCCTGCCTGCTTGTGGGCAAGTCATTTAACTTCTCCATACCTCAGTTTCCTTATCAATATAAAATGGATTTAATTATACTTTGTCTGTAGGATTATTATACATATCACATATCATAAGGAAAGGCACTTGGCCAATGTGAGGATGAATTATAATGTCATCAGGATATGATACTAGATAAGGAACTAAAAACAACATGAAACTCTTAAAACTTTCCTTCTTTTTCTCTCAAGAAAGCAGACGCTTAAGTAATCACCTAAAAGTCCATTTGTAATCTTTTCTCTTTGTCCATGTATATTAATCAAAAAGGGTAAGGCCCTTGTCCCCAGGGCAGAGAGGAGACACTGCTTTCGGTCCTCATCACCACAATCCTGTCAATTTCAAAGGTTTGGGAGTGAGCGTGTGTGAGAAGAGCAGGGTGAAGACTGTGGAATTCAGAGTTAAAAAACGGTGAAGACCAGTCAGATGCAAACTCACTAAAATTCATCTCTTGGCACAGGGTTCCGTGGGTTGGACTAATTAGCTGGGGTAATTGCTGACTGATGCCACGGCAGGAGAATCTAGCAACAGGTTGCTTTCTCTGAGGTCCAGCTCGCACTCAAGTCCTTTCTCTTGCTTCTAGAAACTAATCTTGTCAAAGAGCATCCGCAGCAAACATTTTAAAAGTCTCCAACTCCATGGAGTATTTCAGGACCGTATAGAAATGCTACTTTCGGCACAGACCTTTGAGGGGCAGGTGTTGGTAAGTACAGTCTCATCGTTACCTTGCTAACAGACTTTAGCCATAGGCATGATCATAGTCGGTACATATAATTTTTATCACGCAGGTGTCTCATGTTTGCTGGTGGTCCCATCTAAAATATCACTACCTCCCAACTGCCATTTCTTTAGCCATCGTTTTGCTTGTTTTTTTCCTTTGGAGTGAATATAATTACTTGGCATTATATTTTATACTTATTGTCAGCCTATCCCCCAGAAGGAAAGCTGTATTAGGGCAAAGACTGCACACATTTTGTTCTTCTTGTATGGTTGTCTAGCACATAGCAGATGTTCAAGAAATTTTGATGTTTAGTGGATTATCTGGCCTGAAATGCACAGCTGTTTTCCAGCCCTTTGAATACAACAGCCTCTTTTCTTCCTTAAATAAACTAGTCATTTTCTGCCCTTTCATAATACAGGGTCCGGCAGAAGTAATGCCATTGAGTGTGGTTGGTAGGGTACATGAATGTCTCTCATGAGGTGGAAAGCAATTTGAACATTTCACTTAAAATGTCACATGGTGTGCTTGAGTGTGATATTGTTATGTTACAGAGTCACATGCTTATGATTTTGTAATAAAAGATATTTATGTGATAAAAAGGAGGGCGTCATTTGTGCCAGACACCTGTATTTATCATTTTACTTCGTGTTTCAATCTGTGTAACTTCCACCTATTAAAACTCAATCCAGATGTCATCTCCTTGTGGAAATCTGATCTCACCTCCATATTAGACGAACAGTCTGTCTCTAAGGCTCTTTGATATGCACTGAACCCTGTTATTAAAATTACCTATGCATGTGCCTCTCTCCCTAGTACACAGTGAGCTCCTTGAGAGCCACAGAAATCTTTATATATCATTGTCTGGAAATACCAGGTGTCCTATAAATGAATATTACACTGATCATCATTTCAGCAGTAGACTTTGATCTGAAACATTAAAAATCAGAATCTGCAACTTGAGGGTATACTGCCATCAGATGGTGGTATGCCAGAAGCAGACACATGTAAGCTAGTTTCCTCTGCTTCTTTATAATTGGTAAAGGCATTGCTCTTTTCTAATTAACATTGTTTAATTCAAGATAATCAATTTTTAAAACTTATTTGGAAGTATAGAAGTAAAACTGCTTTGATAACACCTGCAAGGAATGTTGAATCATCTGGGAATGTGCTTCTCTTTTCTTTTATTTCTAAGGTTTTGATCTTTTTTATTTCCTCCAAAATCCCTGTCAGAATGATCTGTTCGAGAAGAATTTTGTGATTCTGACTATAACAGGGATTTCTTGGTTAGGATCTCTTCAAATGTTCTAACCATGTTTGACTGTATGAGGATAGTATTGGAAATAATATATTGTATTAAAGGTCACTGGCATGAGGCAGAAGAGAACTTTTATCATCTACCAAATTCCCCTTTTTATAAAAACACCAGTCCTATTGGATCAGAGTCCATTCTATGATCTTTTTTTAACTTGAATACTTCTGCAAAGACTCTATTTCCAAACAAGATCATTTTCTGAGGTACTTATATTCAGGACTTCAACATATATTTGGGGGGGGTACAATTCAAAACATAACCATTGTAATGATAAATGTAACAAACCTCAACAAAGATATCACATCACAAATATCTTTACACCAAAAATATATCTTAAAGATAATGAATAAGTGAAAAATACAAGAAATAAAGATGCAAAGGTAGTACAAACTTTTAGTTCAGTCACCTCATATAAGGACATACTAAATAGACAGAAAAAGAATAATAATTATGAAGAAAACCATAGTAGCTTAATTAATGAGAAAGTTGATTGAAGTGGTGAAACTCCATACGTTGAAAAACAAATTCAACTTACAAGTGATTATGGACTATTTGTAAAAATTCCACATATATTAAGCCACAAAAAAATCCCAACTATAAACATATAAAGTACACACAACATTAACTGAACAGAGTGCAATAAATAGGAAAATAATGAATAAACCCAGAAAAGAACCAAAAACAAAGGCTTTACAGCTAAAATTTTAAAAATTTCTCTCTTTAATGATTCTTGACTCAGAGAAATCAAAATAATAATTATGGTAAATATAAAGCATAAAAATAATGAAAACACCACATATCACTTGCTCCTAAAGTATAAGCTGAGGGCAGTTCTGGGTTAAATGAATAACAATAGAAACTTTTTGATAAATAAAAAATTAAAATAAATGAATTAAGCATTGATCTCAAAACGTTGGAGAAATAAAACACATTAAGCAGAATAAATATAGTCAGAAATTAATGAATTATAAAACAGCTGATTCTTTGAAATGAACAATAAAAACAGAAAAACTAATAGCTAAATGAAGAAAAGAGAGGAAAAGCACAAATATATATATGTAATAAGACATTAAAATGAGAAAATAAGTGCAGATAAAAAAATCTGAAAGATATTTTTGCACTCAAATTTGGAAATGGGATGATTCCTTAGGACAATATAAATGACCAAAACTGACCATAAAAGAAACTTGGACAGAACAAATATCTGGAAGAAACAGAGATGTTGTCAAAGACCCATATTAACACGTAACCATCACCTCCCCTCGCCTGCCTCCGATGGGAGGCCTGGATGATTTCAAGGTCTCACTGAACAAATCTTCAATGAGTGGACTTCTCTAATGATAATTCAATAGTACCCAGACATAGAAAATAAAACATCCACTTTTCTTTTCAATGAAGGCACAATATCTACATCGAAACCTCCAAAGATAGCAAATTAAAAATCTCTACAGACTAATGTCCTTAATACTTTGGGGGAGGATTCATGGCCAGCCACCCAGTGGAAGAAGAAGAAAAGGAATGGGGAGGAGCTGCAGGAGAAGAGAAAGGTGAAACAAGGGGAAAAGGAAAAAGGAGAAAACGGAAAAGATGGAAAATAAAGAGGAGGGGGAATATCCAATAACCAGAGGAAAAAAATAGTATCTTCAAAACAGGATGCCTTCTAGAAATCATTCTAGAGATTAAGAACATGGCAAAGCATCAATCACCTTTATGTTTTGTTTGTTTGTTTGTTTGCTTTTACTTTATCACGAGGTATGTTTTTACTACTATCTGTGGGAGATTTGCTTTTTAACTTAGTTTCAAATATAGTCCTAGTCCTAAACAACCTGTTCCCTGGTGGGGGCACGGCGTATGTTGTCAATCATGTGATGAACTATGTTGCTTTGTTTCTCTGATGGCTATAGACCATTGAGAACCAACATTATGGCTCATGCTTAGTGCATGTATCTATTTTTAGCCTCAATCTAGGTACCACTTTATGTCCACATTCCATTTTTCTGTCCTCTCTGACTTCTATTTTTTTTTTGTAAGTAACCTAACTCTTTATGTGTCTTTGCAGTCTGCTTTAACTTTCCCATAAAAGTGCAATCTCTTCTGCGAATGTGTAATCCTTTCTGTAGATATGTAAATAAACCATTAGCTAGAACAATAGTTGTCGGTCTCAGTATACAGAACAACTAAATGAGCAAAGAAAGCATCATGAGTCATTTGAAAATGACAAAGAATATTTCAAAAATGATACTGGGAAAATTGGCTAAATAAAAATTTATTTTGCTGGGTTTTCCTCATTTTTGGAATGTAATGGGAAGAAAAATATCAAACATACTAGACATGATCAGTCTGTTCACATTTTGCACCCATTGTTTATGTTATAAAAGAAAATAAAATAATTCTTTTCTACCACCTGGAAATGTATCTTCACCTGTTTTATTCCATTTCCTTTCTTATTTCATATTTCATATTTAACATACCATCAAGCATCAGGAACTTATTTTGTTATATAGTATGAGGTATACTTTCATTTACAGTTCTTTACCATATGAACAAAGAAACGACTGGTAGAATATGCAATATTCACACTGATTATTTCTGGATGATTTCATTGTTTATCTTTTTATGCACAAAGTAAAATATTCAAAAAGTATCAAAGGGTACCTAGTAAAAAATTACTTTCTTCCTTACCCCTATCTCCATCCACTGCTACAAGTTTCTTCCTTCAAACCTACAGATCCTGGCTTGGTTCGTGTGGCTCAATGGACTGAGTGCTAGGCTGTGAACCAAAGGGTCGCTGGTTCGATTCCCAGCCAGGGCACATGCCTGGGTGCGTGAGAGAAGCAACTGATCAGTGTTTCTCTCACATGGTGACGTTTCTCTCCTTCTCTTCCTCCCTCCCTTCCCCTCTCTCTAAAAATAAATAAATACAATCTTTAAAAGAAAAAACAAAACCCTACAGATTCTTAGCAACACGGTCAGATATATTTTCTTTAGTTGTTTAGGTAACAAGATAACTCTTCTCCCTCCCCCACTACAAGTTATAGTTATAAAATTTAAATTATGAAGTGATAAAATTTGTTATTCCTTGTGGCAGCTCTTAGTGGAGAACAGTAAAGTGAATGGTTAATGGAGCCAGTGGTGGTAAAATCAGGTCTGAATTCAGGTTAGTCCACTGATCTTGTGTCTTCAAACTGAAATACACCCCAGGAAGGAGGCTATTCCAACAGACTTCTGATGGGCCAACAGATACCATCAGTTCTCCAACTTTCATAAGTGCTATTTCTTAAAATGGATCTACCTGAGGACTCTTCACAATGGTTCTCCTCTCCTACCATCCTTTCAACCCATCTTACAAAAGAGACAAACTATCGTTACCTCCTTTTGATAAATGAAGAATCTGATGCATAGAGGTAAAATGAAAAACTTACAAAATGGGGATAAATAATACTATCTATAGATAGTTTATTTCAATGAAAAAATGAGTTAATATATAAGATGCTGAGCCCTATCTCATCTGAGCAATAATTAATATCCATAAATACATACATTTATTTAAAAATCCATCTTATGTGGATAAATTTCCTGTATGATTTTACTTTTGATAATTATCAGCTTTTATAATGTAGCTATGTTGTTTAATCAAATGCATCTTAACAACTGTAATGATAATTCAACTCAGAAGAAATTTTTAAAATATATTTAGATTTGTTTCTCTGATGGCTAGTGATGTTGAGCATTTTTCTATATGTCTATGGGCCACTTGTATGTCCTCCTTGGCGAAGTGTCTCGCAATGAGATACCATTTCACACCAGTCAGAATGGTCATCATTAATAAATCAGCAAACGAGTGCTAATGAGGATGTGGAGAAAAGGGAACCTTAGTGCACTGTTGGTAGGAATGCAGGCCAGAGCAGCCACTGTGGAAAACGGTATGGAATTTCCTCAAAAAATTAAAAATGGAACTGCCTTTTGACCCAGCAATTCCACTGCTGGAGTATACCCCAAGAATCCCAAAACATCAATTCAAAAGAATTTATGCACCCCCATGTTCATAATAGCTCTATTTACAATAGCCAAGATTTGGAAACAGCTTAAGTGCTCATTAGTAGATGAGTGGATAAAAAAACTTTGGTATATTTACATAATGAAAAACTACACAGCAATAAAGAAGAAGGAATTCCTACCTTTTGTGACAGCATGGATGGAACTGCAGACTATTATGTTCAGTGAAGAAAGCCAATCTGTGAAAGACAAAGACCACGTGATTTCAAGTATAAGTGGAATCTAATGACTATGGAAGAGGGGAGCAGGCTGGAAGGAGGGGAGGCAAAGGGGGGAAAATTGGGACAACTGTAATAGCATAAACAATACAATATTAAAATAAATAAATAATATATTTAGAGACAGGTGTCAGAAAATTTAGATTCTTTTAGTTTCTTGCACCTTTCTTGAGATTTCACAACTGTTTCCCCATTTCGCCATTCAGTTACTATTCCCTACAGGTGTTAAGCAATTAGGGAATCAACATGACACAGGATGATCCGAGCCCAGGCTTTTGCCAGGTGTCCTGGTGCAATTGATAATAGTCTCTTGCATTCTTAAAGTTTACACGTGTGGACGATAAACAATAGAACCACCTTTGTTTGTCAAATCCACAGGGTATTTTCCAAAGAAAAGGAGCCACTACACAGAATGCAGCTTTGAAGGATTCCTTGACTGCTCCATATATTAAAACTCTACTTTTGGTTAGAAAAAACACTTCTTTTCTCTCACCTCGTAATTTACACCATTCCCCTCTCATGACCTGCCATGTCCCTCCCTTTGGGTCTCATTTTGCCTTGCTGGAAATTTATATTTTTCATTAGTCTCGTGATATACATCTATGTATAATGAATATGTTCTTATCATTCTTGATTTCAGTACCCGTTTTTTTCTCATTTATTTTGTTTATTTTCTTTTTCCCCCAGCCAGTTTTAATGATTGATAATACTATATCACATACATCCCCACCAGTTCAGGGTGAGAATTTTCTAATAAGCCTTTTTTGACATTAATATCTGCTTCTCGTATCATCCGAAGGTCCGCCCCAAGTCTCGGGAATAGCTGATTGGATAGGCCTTGAGCTGACTGGAAGAAATCCCCAAGTTGACATATTTCCCTTTTGCAAGGAGATTGGTCAGGGAGAGCGAATTGTAGACCCCCAAGAAAGACGGATGAACAGGCAATAAACACGCTGCTCCACCTGGTAAAGCTTGCCCTTAAAAAGCAACTTTCTCAACCCACAGGTTACTTTTTCACCGCGGCAGTGGCTTACATTGTTCCTTGCGAGGACCCTGGTCTCCAAACACAGAGTCTTCATGTTTTCATCACTGGGGCAGCTTTGATGGCCGAGCCTTTCTGAAGTCTCTCTCAGCTCTGCCAAGGGTTTGCAGTCACATCTCTTGGCAATCTGGGGTCCCCAGAATCCAGGACCCTGGCGGCTCGGCTTGGACGCCGCAACGCTGCAGCTGCGCACGCCCAGTGCCAGGCCTCACCACGCGTGCGCAGCCTTCGCGGCGCCCAGCTGTGGGGGCTGGCCTAACCTTCCCGGCTTCTTCGGTTGAATTTAATTTATACGAATTATTTTTTCCTCAGGGTACTTCTTTGGCTGTTTGTTACAGATTTTGGCAAGTAATGCCATTATTTTTATTAATGTCTAATTTGTCTTTACGTTGTTTTAAATTTTAATTTCTTGTTTGATTCATGGTGTATTGAGATTAATGTGGTCTGCTTTTATTTTCTGCGGGATAGAGTGGCTGGCTGCCTTTTCTACTTTGTTAAAATTTATTGACCGAGAATATCACTGCTTGTATGATTTCTAGTTTATAGAATGTATGGGGAAATTGTTGCCCAGTACATGATCATTTTTATTACTACTTAATGGACTTTTGAAATAATATACGTGGTATCTGTTTGATATATAAGAACTATTAATTGTGTTATATATGCTTTCCATATCCTTAATTATTTGATGACTGATTGAAAGGGTAATGTCAGAAATTTTCATTGATTATTTTATACTTTTATTAAATATCTTGAATTTCTAAAAGATTTTGAATTATGAATTTTACATACCATCAACTAGTGCACAAAGTTACCTATTACATCTTGGCAGAGTGTATGTGCCTTCTTTCATTAATATGAAATATCCATTTTTGTCACATTTAGGGTTTTTTAAGTTTCTTATTTTGGGGGGTTGGAACATTTTAAAATACAATACTAGTATATAACATTGCTTCCATTTTATTCAGACTTCATTGGGATGTCTTTGCCCAGCTCTCTTTCAGTCTTCCGTCTTATTTCTTTTTAAGTGTGTCTCATAAATATCATGTACCTGGATTTTTAGTCTTTTATTGACTTACGAATACATTTATTTGTTAATTCACCAGGGGAATTAGTCACTTTATGGTGATCTGCTTTATTGGCCTTTATAATATTTAGAAATTGAATTTGCTGCATAATAGAATATCTAATATCAATGGCTTAAAAAAAAACAAAAAACAAATGCGATGTCTGTTAGCAAAAAAAGGAAGAATGGGTGTCCGATACACAGCTAAGCTCCATCCCAGCCTAGGTTCGTTCCTCTTTGTCTTACTGGAGAGGCAAAATTACATGGTGGTTGTAATTTTTGAGGGACATGGACTCAAACATTGGCCCCTCCACTTCCTATTGTGTATTGTTGGGCAAGTTAGTTTTCTTAAGTTGGATTCTGTTCCTATAAGGTGAATAACCTTGTTTAAAGTATTGTAGGGAACATTATGTGATCATACATGTCAACCATTCAGGGTACATAAGCATTAACCATTAGCTTATATTTCCATTTCTGATTTGCTACTTTTTATTACTTTTATTTATTTCCTTGAATATTTGACTTGGATAGTTCCATTTTTAATACGTAGCATAGGCATATCAGGTAAATCAAATTCAGAACAAAATTTCCATTCTGTATTTCTCCATGTATCTCCACACGTTTTATGTCCATATTCTCTTCTCGCATGAGATCTTTCACACCACTCTCCTTTCCTTCCAGAAATAGAACTACTCCGACATTCATTTCTAGATAACTGTTTTGTTTTTAGCATAATACACCTGTTAAGACATTTTTCTTAATATTTGCTTCAGGGTCAAAAACTGCATTATTTTTCCTTTTGTTAGGCACCACTTTTATCTTTCTGATGTTTTTCTTTTTTTTTCCTTTAGTACTTTTCATATTTATTTGCAAGGGAAAATGTGGGTGGTATAATCTTTGAATTCTTGAATATCCAAAAATGGTTTGAATCTTTCTCTCACAAGTGAACAGCAATTTGATTGGATGTAGAATTCTTGGCTTGCAATCCTGTTTTTCTAAAACCTCAGTAAACGTCGTTTCAGTGTCTCCTAGCACTTAAGATGACCAGCTATCGGGGTGTCCAACCTTTTGGCATCTTTGGGTCACACTGGAGGAAGAAGAGTTGTTTTGGGCTGTACATTAAATACACCAACAGTAATGAAAACTGATGGGCAAAAAAAAAAAAGATTTTTAAATAAATTTATGATTTTGAGTTGGGCTGCATTCACAGCCATCCTGGGCCACATGCGGCCCGCATGCGGCCCACAAGCTGCAGGCTGGACACTCCTGTCAGCTAGATACTAAGCTCTTCCCTCTCAACTTCCAATCCACCCTCTATCCTCTGCTTTGTGATGTGAGGCCAGGACTCAGCAATTACATGTGTCTTGTGTGAGCTCCTTCATGCTCATAGTTAGACTCTGCTGACAGGTGTTCAAGAGGAGACAGGACACCTAGAGGAGAGGAGGGGAACTGCTTCTTCCATGGTTTGCACCTGTATTTTTCAGCCTCACCTATTCAATGCTATTTTACTCCTGTAGCAGTCAGTACATAAAAAGCAATTGAAAAACTAGTTTTTTCTCAACACTGCCAGAACCACGCTCACAGCATCTCCTCAGAAGTACTATTACCAGTCAAGCCAGGACCTGCCCTCCTAGGTCTGAATCTCAACTCCCAGGGGTACCTCTTGTAAGACGATAAATGTTGACAATCCTGACCTCATTTTGTTGATCTCTCAGCCGGCGTTGGAGTGTAGCTTCTTGCAGTTATGACATCTGTGTTGCCCGCCCATTCTCTTTTTGCTTTTCAGATCCTCCAATACTATTCAACAGGTTTTTAGAACCTAACTAGGAACAGTGGCTGTAATTTTTAAAAGTTTAATTACATAGTCTATGTTAACTCTTTCATGGGAGGTCATTTCATCTCTTTTCTCTGCCTGATCTTCCTGTTTTCTTACACTTCCCATATAACTGTCAATTTTCTATTGTCTGCTAATATTCATAAATGAAAGTTTAAACCATGTTGACTGCTGTTCACATTCTGAAGATTCCCATAACTATCCACCAACTAAACAGGGAGATTTAAGCCTCACTGTGGATGTCAGAGCCTCGATTTCCTGTGCATTTTCCCACAGACAGAAACCCCGGGGGATAATGCTATGGCCAGCGACTCTGCAGACCAGGCTGTCTCTGGATGGAGTCTCAAATTATTCAGTGTATTTTTCTCTGGCTGCTTTGCAAGGTGTTTCCAAGAAAAAAAAAAGTGTTGCTGCTAGCTAAAAGATTCCTCCTCAGCACCTACTTGGCTTCAGAACGCCTCCTCCAGGTCCCTCTGGCTCTGCGGCTCCATCTTCAGTCTGTGCCTCCGGCGGAGAGCTTCCTGCCCTTGCCAATTAGCCAGCGTTTCCAGATTTTGCCCCTTCAACGCAAGACGTCTTCTAAGACTTATCTCCCATTTCAACCTGACTCACTGAACAGTGTTCACAGCTTTTAGGTCCCAGTGCCTTCTTTTGGTTTGGTTTGCATTTTTCTGTTGGCTCCATATCAGTTCTGGTTAATGTTCTTTAGGTTTGCAATATGAGGTGTGTGTTGTCCTCGGTTTCAATAAAACTAACATTTTCTTCTTTTTTTTGTTAATTTCCATGATTTGGAGGACTGTAGACATATAGTCTGCCACCATCTTTCTGGAAGCTCGTCAGTATATGATTTACACTTGAAGAATCACTTACAAAATTTAATGAGAGAAAAATATGTTTATATGTAAAGAAACGAAAACTATTAATAATTGTCAATAAGCCGATATATATATACACACACACACACATATAAAATCTCCACATATCCACTCCCAATATTTTTCCTGAGCTTGTATCTTAACACAATATAAATGTTAAAATAGATTCCAGTAACTCCCATGTTTAAGTAAGCTACAACACTGCCACTTACAAAGCAGTTAGAAGAAAACCAGTTGAAGCCCTTAGCATATTACCCAATCACATGTAAATGAAGGTACATTGGAAATAGAAAAGAATTTTTGAAACAAGTTCTGCTGTAGTTGAGGTGTGGGATTATATCCTCTCATGTGAAGCCTAAAGCAAAAGGCTTACGAGAGACCACTCAGAAATTTCAACTTGTGTCTCTTGAACTTGGGGGGCACAGTGAACTGACATCTGGCTCACTTGTGATAAAGGACTGTCTGGCTAGCTGCTCTGTGCCAGGGAAGTTGCCACACTAAACGTAATCTGTCCTTCTAGTGTTTATTGGGGCAAAAAATGCTTGAGCTTGTCCGTGGGCCAGATGTGAGTTCCACGTGAGAGTTTCTCTTACCTGCTCAAGAGGCACCTGGAGTCCAGCAGAATAGAAGGCTGTGAGGTGTACTGAGAAAAGACTCGTGAGCAACCAGTGCTTCACCCAGTTCACAGGAACCACAAATAGGACACGTGGCAATGGAATACTACGAAGACAGCAACTCTTCTGCCCCCTCCCCTTGCGTTTCTCATCTCCTTTACTTTATTTTCCGAGCATGTAATATCTTCTAACATACCGTGTCAATTAAGCTCCATGTAGGCAGGGATTTTTGTAGAAGTTGTTCAATGATACATCCCAATCACCAGAATAATATGTGGGTCATGATAGGTACTAAGGAAATAGTTGTCGAATGACTTGAATTGGGTTTGCCAAAGAGCAGTGAAAGAACTCATGAAAGTAAGCATTAAACACGTCCCGCACTCAGAGAGCCCCAGGGTGAGAACATCATCATCTAAGCCCAGTTGAGTCCAACTTTCCAGCTCTGACCTTCCCTTTCTGTTCACTCCCCCAAATGATCTACAGTTCTGCAGAGACCGTAGATAGCCTAGTCTACAGGCAACTAGGCATAAAAATGCCAAAAAGGATTAATAGAGAATAAACTGACCTCTTTCCCAGTACAGGTAACCTGCCTCAGGAATACCTAAGCTGGAAGAGGTAAAGCTTTAATTGTAAATAAAATTCATTTTTATTATTAGTATTATTAATATCATACTGGACTGGACATATTAAGGAAACAAATGATTTGGAAACTAGAAATAATGGTAGGAACGTTCATTTATCTACAGTTGACCTGAAAAGTCAAGGGGGCTGAGAGAGATTTCATCCACATGCATCAAGGATTTTGGATGGACAAATTTCTAATTATATTCTATGAGCTCTGCCTATTTTTACACTAGATACATTGGCAGGTTAAAAGTATTCATTTTTTTTAATGCTTTGTAGCACTTTCCCTCCTGTCAAAATTCAGACCATCTTGTCGGTGGACATGTTTGGGACTGTTTCTTCCACAATATGGCAGGCAATTCAACTCCAAAGCCTGTATCTAGTAGCCCTCATTTTCTAGTATGTACTAAAGTATAAAACTTGTAATAAACGCTTAATAAATGAGGAGCGAATGAATGAATCAGTGATAGGACTTCTTGAGATTAGAAAGCTTGAGGAGCAGCAGGAAGGACAAACTATCATGAAGTGTGTGAGAGTTAATATTAGGTAAGTAAAATGGGTGGGTACATGTTCATTTATTGAATACCCAGTAAAGGTGCAATCAATTTTTCTTAAAGAATGAAAAAAAATGAATGAATAAATACTAACATAAATAAATTGTGACAAATGGCTATACATGTATAGGAAAGGTAAAAAGAAAAAACAGTTTTGTTGATTTGTTTATTCAACTGTATTCATGTCAATAAAATGGATTTTGTACATTTGTCTCTGTTTTTTTTTTTTTTCAGGTGATCCTTGTCTTTGTACTAAGCATTGGATCTCTTATAATCTATTTCATCAACTCTTCTGAGTGAGTAAAATCCCTAGTCACCTTTGTCTGCTATATCATTAGATTGCCAGCTAATTTGGAATTTCATGTCAGGAAAATAGTTAATATACTTTTAAACATATTTGCATACACAAGCTCATAAAAAGGATAAGTGTTTCATTTCCCCCAGGAGGCACCAAAACCAACACCACAAAAATGCACGAATTGCTTCTGCGTCCAGCCCTGCTGCGTCGCTAGGGGCTCGGGTGCCGTGCACACATCTACCCTCTGGTCTCTGGGACTGCAGACCTTCAGCAGTCATCTCCTTTGAGCCACTGAGGCTTAAATGCCTTTGGATTCTTTAGATGTTGAAGCAGAAGTTCTGTGGTCATTTCAGGGTGTCTCATAGGTTTCAAACAGCTTAGGGTGGTCTTGGGAAAGAAAAATGCTAGATCTCACCTGGGACAAAGGGGCAAATTATTGTCTGCTCTTCTCTGAAGGCATTTTCTTTTATGCCAAAGTGAGAATGAACCGAATCTAATCTGAACCCCATGCTGAACCTCTGGGAATTACCTTGGATTTCCAGCTGAGGTAAAATTGTGATTGCAGGGCCAAAAGTCAGGCAGCTTTAGAGATCCTAGGGAAACTAGTAATCTTTGCTTTGTGAGTTCCTTACTGATCTTTTAGGAAATTTGTTTTCTTACTTTGCCTTGGGTCGGTTCATTTGATCTAGAGTAGCTTTGTGTCAAAAGGGCTACTAAATATTCAGGAACCAAATATTCAGGCTGGGTAGATGGTATATGAACCAAGAAGAACCACATAATTTCTAGGCCTCTGAATCCCTGTTGATAAAACAGAAGTAGATACAATAAACTCTGTGAAAGGAAAGCAGGTAATTTTCCTGTTATTTTCAGCTCCATTCACAGTCTAGTGGTTTTATTCATGCATACCTCTAGTCCCAAGATAAAAGAAATTTCCCTAAGATATGAACTTAAGTGTCTGGGTTGATTCTTTCTATTTCAGCCTGTGTAGATACAGCTTTTAAACTGTGCATCTTTATAAACTGTCCTCGTTTCTTTCCAGCCCTGTTAGAAGCTGTTCTTCATACCAAGACAAAACCATCCCTGTTGATTTGATTTTCAATGCCTTCTTTACTTTCTATTTTGGTTTGAGAGTAAGTACCTATTGAAAGTGGGAGAAAACAGACAAACACAACATGTACAATGCAAAGAGATCTGGGTGTGCCATGGTTATATAGTCACCCTATGTTTTCCAGCTCTAAAGTTAGAGGGTCTGCGCCCTAAATTCTTAAAGGTGTACTAAGACATAATAACTCTTTCTCCTGCATCTGAAGCTGTAAACCAGGCCAAAAATTCCAACACAAAAATATCATCAGCCTGTCATACTGCCCTCCTTATTGGCTTTCCACCTGCCATTGAGAAAGATTTACTAATAATCACAAGCTAGCAGAACCTGAATAACAAGCCTCTAAAAATGTCATTGGCTTCAGTGATGGTGTACATGCCATGCAACCATATAAGATACTTTTATATCTTTGTTTCATTTTTGTTACACTCATGTATTAAATAGTTCCTTTATTCCATGGGCATTTATTGAGGACCCCTCCCAGATCTAAATTTCAGTGTATATATCCATCCCATGTTTTTAAATACATATAATTTAGATGTGTTGTACATACAAGGTCTGTCTGGAGAAAGTCCAGCTATCATTAATGTAACGAGAACAGTTTGTGTGACATCGATGTAACCTGGCAGCCAAGGAGAGTGGACTGGAATGTGCATGTGTGAACAGCGATGACTTCACTGTACTAGTCAGTGATGGTGTAGATGCCATTGAGTGAGCATGCATATGTGTGGCCATCACATTCAAAATAAGAGAGTGGAACAACGAATCTCCATCAAATTTTGCGTTAAAATTGAACATTCCCCCATGGAAACTGTTCACATGACTCAGAAGGCTACAGCTATGGGCAACTGGTGATTGGCAGCTTCATCACGACAGTGCACCCACTAATACATCACGTCTCATGTAGCTTTTGGCAAAACATCAAATCACCCAGGTGACTCAGCTTCCCTACAGCCCAGAATTTGTGCCCTGTGACCTCTGGCTTTTCCCAAACTAAAATCACCTTTGAAAGGGAACAGATTTCAGACTGTCAATGAAATTCAAGAAAATATGATGGAGCAGCTGATGGCGATTGGGAGAACTGTGTGAGGTCCCAAGGTACCTGCTTGAAGGGGACTGAGACATCGTTGTCCTATGTACAATGTTTCTTGTATCTTGTATCTTCTTCAATAAATGTCTTTATTTTTCATATTACATGGCTGGATACTTTCTGGACAGACCTCATATGTATGTAATATGTATTTCTATGGCTCTCCTTGAGAACACAATCTGACCACACTGACCACCAAAATCTTTTTATAGCAAACCTCCTTTCTGGAAATGCTTACTCTCTTAATCTAAACAGGGAAGCTCATAAACACAGACCTTAGCCAACCAAAGTTCTACACAGCTGTACCTTTTCCATTGAAGACCATGCTAAATCATGTTTGCTTATTGCTTCCAAATAAAGTGTTTTAGCTATATAATTATAAAGCTCTAGGAACAGCAGAAAGGTCAAAGTGTGAGAGTTAAGATCCAGTAAGTAAAATAGTTTCCTGTTCATTTATTGAGCACCTAGTGCAGATATAATCTTTATATCTACCTAAATATATATATATAATATATATATATGGCCATATAATATGTATGTGTGTGTATGTGTATATACCTATAATGGAATTAGATCAAAGTGCCAGTTGATGCGGCTGAGTAAAGCCACTCTAGTGTTCACACAGATATTGGGATCTTTTGTTTTTATTTCATAGTTTTTGGCAGCCAATGACAAGATCAGGTTCTGGCTGGAGATGAATTCAATTGTAGACATCTTTACCATCCCTCCGACTTTTATTTCTTACTATTTGAAGAGTAATTGGCTAGGTAAGTATACTGTGGGAATCAGAAGCAATCTCTTAAAAAAGCCTCAATATTGATCCATAAGTATCCTTCATTTTCCCTTCATGCCTAAATGCCATTTAAAAAAAAAGATTCCTGCATGCACTTTCATTGTTTTGTAATATGTTTTCAGAACGCATTTTTTTTTCACCTCAACACCTAGCGATGTGACGTGCCTGGTGCACAGCAGGCATCAATGCTTGTCATTGTTAAGGGACTGGCTCACCCACAACTTGAGAAGCAAGGTCCCAGCATCCCATCCTCCTGGGGCCCCTTTATGCCGGGATCCCATGAGCGGGAGAGATGAAAAGCCTCCCTTGGTCTTTAACATCTATATGTCGTCATATCCAGACATGCTGTGACATGTTAGAGATATGTTTAGTTACTTAGTCTTTAAGGTGGATGTATTGACAGTGCATGGGAGTCCTATGGCTTTTACCAATTTTTATGTAATTTTATGTTATTTATTACCTATAAAATATTTATCGCTATCATTATTATCAAACTACATAAAATAAAGCATCACATACACAATAAGAAACATATCATAGATGTTCTGTAGTTAGAAGTTTAAATGGTTTATGGAAAACTTTCTTTTTAGTCTAAGGAAGAGTTAAGTAAAATGTGAGTAGTGCTTATTACAATACATGCTTTCTATTAGCTCAGCAACCCTATGAGGTAGGTACTATTATGATTCCCATTTTATGGATGAGAAGTTAAAGAAGTTGAGGACATTGTTTTAGATTATAACCGCTATTAACTGCCAGAGCTAGGATTTGAATGGGAGCTCGCACTCTTAAACCTGCGACATTCTGATATATTATGAGTGTTTCGGGGAGGGAGAGCATAATTCCTGCGAACTGGGAGTGACCCTCTTCTTTCGGCGGCTTTCTCCTTCTCACTGCTTTCTAGGTTTAAGGTTCCTAAGAGCATTGAGGCTGCTAGAACTCCCTCAAATCTTGCAGATTCTGAGAGCCATCAGGACCAGGTAAATGCCCTTCCTCAAGTACTACTCGCTGTTCGGGGTTAGGGAATTAAAATGTTAACTGAACTTTCAATTCAACTCATTTCCAATCAAAATTCCAGTGCAAAAGTCATGAAACCCTGTAGCTCCCAAGGTATTATTTGCTCTTTCTCCCACTGTGTTAACATCACACACTTGCTGAAAAGTTTGCAATCATTTTGAAGATTTTGTTTCTTCTTTGTTTTACAGAGCTACAATGTGTAAGTCTGTTTAGGCTTTAATTCCCCTACAACTAGCACCTAAATAAAAAATGAAAACAATTCAGAGGCTGTGGTTCTATACGCGTGCTGTTATGAATCACGTCTTTCCTGGCTAGGAACTTAATACAATCCCTCTGCGTATAAGAGCTGCCCAGTAGCTGCAGTGAACTATGGATTGCAGAAACAGAGCCACCCAAATGCCTCAAAAAAAAAACCCCAAAAACTGTCTTTGATCAATAATACTTCTAAAGTTTTAAGCAGTTTGGGCTTATGTTACCCACTCAAAATCTCCATGTCTCTATGTGCTTGCTGGAAGCATCAAATATTACAGGCCAGGAAGATTTCACTCCTAATATTTATGTGTGACCGAGAAGTCAAGATTGTAAAAGGCTGTTCTTGTGTGACAGGTGGCCCTGCCTGAAAACCACAGAGATTTCAGCTAAATGCTAGGGCTTTATTTAGGAAACAGGGGCTTGTCTGATCCTCTTCACTCAAAGATGCTGGTATGAGTTTAGCAATATGAAACCACATTTCTGTGGCCTGCTCAAAATTTCATTCTGCAAGCCTACTCCAGATTCCCAGGACACTGCAGTTTGTACAATTGCTTTAGACAATTAGCAATCTATTAAATTTATTTTATGATGGCACACATATAATATGCTTTTAAAAGCAGTATAATATTAGGCCAGTGGATATCATAGCAAAATCCAAGCTTTTTAAACAAGCGTGTGTAACTGGGTGTGCTTCAGAGCTGTGCATCTTCAACTCTAATGTGTGTATGAATTAAGCAGAGGACCGTGTAACACTGCAGATCTGTAGATCAGGGTGGGGCCCGGGATTCTGCCTCTCTAATACACTTCTAGGCAAGTGTACCATTACATGAGGTCCATGAACCATACTTTGAGGAGCAAGATTTTAGAGGACAAGGTATTTGTGTTATCTAGAACCTGTCAGAACCCAACAGCTCTTTGTCTTTCTTCCTCTAGTAATTCAGTGAAGTTTTCCAAACTGTTATCAATCATTCTCACTACATGGTTCACGGCTGCAGGATTCATTCACCTGGTAAGAATCTCGTCAACCTCTCTGATGTTGCCAGTCAGTGTGAATGTCTTTTTCTTTAAGAAATGGAGGTAATCCTTCTGAACTCTTGTTCACATCGCTGTAACTAGTGTGAAGCTTATCTTTTTACTTCCCATTTCAGGGTTTTCTCCACCCCCATATTTATGACAAATACGTATCTCCTTCAATCAAGGTCTCTATATTCTTTCTTCCAACTTTCAAAATCTACCCTAGTAAAGCTTTCCCTTCAGAGGTATAAGCAATAGGTAAAATTTATTGCTGTATCTTCATAAGGGTTCCAGCATTTTTAAAAAAGAATAAAAACAATAAATGAAGCTAGAAAGAGAATTTTATACTTATAAAAACCAGAAAATTGTGGAGGAGGTGTTTCTGAGTTGCAAAGGGGAGTTTTAGGGATCTCCTGGTTCTGAAATTAATCTGCTTCCTTTGCCCATAGGAAAGGTTAGTTTTTAGCCCACATTAGTCCTCAATATAGTAAGTGGATTTCGTCCTTAGGAAAGAAACTCCTAGACTTTATTGTTCCAGAACAGAGGAGGAGCAGTTGTTAGAAAATGCAGAAATGGAAGTAGAATGTTAAGAGCCTGCACAGGCCTTTGAGAAAAGCAAAGCAAAACAAAAAATATAGCAGAAGCCATTTTTACATGAGCCCTTGTCTCAAATTAAGGAAAACAATAACAAGAAAAAGGAAAAATGTCGAACACCACATGCAAATTGTGATGTGAAACTTCAGGAAATCCAAAGCCAGCCATATCCGTTCTCAGCACTCAAGCAAACAGGAGAGAGGTTTTCCCGAAACAAAACAGCACAGCAGCAAAGGCAGGCCCCTAGATCTAGAGGACTGGAGCCACGGTCATGGGCCTGCCGTGGGAAGAGCAATCATCAGAGTCGCTGCAGAGACCTGCTGGCCATCACAGACTGGCCAGCGAGTGGGCAGCGAGTGCTGAAGGAGAGGCGAGGCTAAGGGCACTCTGCCTTCAACAGCGGTTTCAGTGAGGGGCTCGCGGGCTGTGGCCTTGCAGGCGTATTCTATTTGACTTAATTATGTTTATGTTTTTATATTTTTGACTGTTTTGCTAACTTTTATTGGCAACCCACATAAAAACCCAGATTCTGTATTGTGGGGGAAAATTCACGGTTCTGCAACCCATTCTACCAAGGCCACCGCCAGTCCTGGTCGCAGACTAGGTGCTCCCTGTAAACAGCGTGCACCCCAGAGTTGGACACAGTTTCTGTCGGGCTTATTTGAATCATCCAGGTTTTCCGGTTGACGCTTCTAAGCATTGTGACCAGGTGTCCTTGTTGGGCACCCAGTCACCCGGGCAAAGACACCTCCAAAAAGGAAGCACATAGAGAACGGAGGAGAAGTAACCAGCTGGCTAGTGACTTAAAGGGGTCTGCCGTAAGTCCCACCAACACCTGGAGTGTAAAAAACCTTGAAGAGCTATATCCCAGAGCAAAGAAAATATCAAATTTTGTTGAGAGGATATTTGAAATGACAAGACAAGAGTATGATTGCCTCAGCTCACCATCTTGCCATAGTCACAGCTAAAAGTTGATACCATTCAAAGCTGATTGTTAACCAGAAAGCAATCAGTGTGGTGCCTATCCTTAAATTCTGCCAGAAATAACAAGAGGGTACGAAGGAGAGCAGACATCAGTTTAACCACAGTTATGGAACAGTTCCAAGAACAACAATTGCAAGATAATTTGCCCGAGGAAACAAAAGTTAAGAAAAAGCCTTTGGAAAAGCCCTTTATTTGAAAAAAAATACAAATCAAGGGTTTTTAAAAACTGAAAATGATAAGTCGAACAAAATATGTAAGATTTTAAATAAAATAATATTAAACAGCAGCAAGAGTTGAAAATGGGCTGAAAGATATCAGAGAAGAAGACAAGCATTGTAGAGCTGAAAACCACACTGGGGGAACCAAAATGTAGTAAATGTGACAACACGTGCTCAGAAACATGGTGGGCAGGCCCGAAGCAAAAACACTGACGTGAAAAAGAACAAAGATACGCAAATGGTTGTTGAGCAGAAACATGGAAGATGGGCAATGTCGACTCAGCGTACTATCAAATTAGTGTTTCTGAAGAAAATGATGTGACAAATGGCACCAGAAAAAAATGTGTAAAATGAAGTTTTGAATCTGTACATTAAAGGGTATACTGAATCCAGGAAAAATAACCTTAAATTATTTATTCTAATCATAGAGTGGGGCAGCTTGCTGACCTTTGAGGATAAGGAGAGAATCCGAGCAGAACAACACAAAGTCGATACTAAGGGAAAAAATCCAAACTAGCCTCAGATTTCTTGGCAACATCAATCAATACAGGAGGATGATAGAGCAGTGTCTGCAAAGTTTGTGCAAAAGAAAGTGTAACCTGTCCTGTCATTTTAAGAGAAAATAACACCTATGAACCCCTTTAAAAAAATGTGTCTTGATGATAAAATCCAGCCACAGAGGAGATGAATCAAAATTAGGAACTGAAGAATGAAGAACCATGATAAAAAATAGTGGGGGTGATTATTGAGTGACTTTAAAAATAGAACTAAAACATAACTAAGGGAATTACGGCAATAGACCAGAACACACATATGCAACGTAAAAATTATATACAACTAATACAAATGATGGGGAGGAAGGAAATGGGAGGACGTCCTTCTGTCCTCCTCCACCTCCATAGCATTTCTAATCTAAAATTGAAACACAACATTTAAAAGTATAAAAATTCAGTTGCTCTGAAATAGGGAGTTAAAAATAGGTAATTCAATATCTTAATATTGTTTCATAATCCTTTATCTTAACTTTAATGTACTTCCCATATAAGACCGACAGGTCAATGCTAACATGTGTAAGAAGAAGAGCAGACAAGACAGGCCGGCCAGCAAAAGGACGCTGTGTCCTAGGGCTGTGCCAGGGGAGTGGGGAGGGATTTGAAACACTAAAATAATACTCCCAAAGAGAGTGAGTGAAACCTTAAAGGGTTATTTAAATTAACGTGAAGGAGATTTCCGGGTTGAAATGAATTTAGTTTTAGTTGGTATAGCATGTTGTATAAGGATATGACTGAAACCATGTGCTAAGATGTTATGAAAAGACACTGTAAGGTTTTAGCTTAAAGGGAGCTGTTCCGAGTAACTCTTGTATTCCTGGGTGGAATATATATAGATTGAGGCAAAAGTAGGTCTACAGTTATTTGTGTGGGAGATAATACAAAAATTAATATATAATACAAGAATAAACTCTATGTTTTGCATACTCACAACTGTGTGTGTATATATATATCTACGTGTGTGTGTGTGTATAAAATCTGTGTGATGTAAACTTGGTTTTCTAACAGTACAGTAGTTTCAGAAAATAGTGGAGACTCCAGAAGTAGGTAGAAACAGATTAGTATACTTTGCAACATAATCCACCAGCCGTGGGAATTAAGAATAGATGCACAATTTCTTTCTTTTTTTGGAGTAGAACATTACAGGAGTCCACACTCATAACCTACTCATGAAATTTAAGAAAAGTCAGCCCTGGGCATATCACTTTTAAAAAGTGATCACATACCTGCCTTGACCAGTGCGGGTCAGTTGGTTGGATGTGGTCCTGCAAAATGAAACGTCGCCAGTTCAGTTCCTGATCAGGCACGTGCCTGGGCTGCTGCCCAGTCCAGGGGCATGCAAAAGTCAACTGATTGATGTTTCTCTCACACATCAGTGTTTCTCTCCCTGTCTTTCTATCTTTCTTCCCCCTCTCTAAAAATAAATAAATAAAAATTTTTTCTAAAAGAGAGATCACATACCTGAGCAAACTACATTATGTCTAATTTCCATTCCAGTTCTTAACAACAAAACAAAATCCTACTTTCCCCAGGTATCTTCATTATTTTATTATTCTTGTGTTATATAGAAAAGGAATATGTTTAGAAAACATGTAATATATTTGGAAAACATGTCTAAGAAGGGAAAAAGGGAAAGTTATATATATATTCTATATAATTGTTATATGTTATTTGTAATGATATACTCAGATATTATATATTTACATAAAGTATAGTGTCATTACCTAAGTTACTCTTTTTATTTAATATAAAAAAGATAACATGATTAATTTAGTTTCCTTAACATGTGAAGACTGAGGGGGGAAATTAGAGGAAATATTTTTCAGAGTTTTTTTAATCACTGAAGAAATTTTTTGGGAGCCTGGGGGAAATAACTCGGGAAGCTTTCCTTGTTTGTTTGCTTTTCCTTAGACACTTACACTTATGAGGTTAAGTTCACTAAAATGAAGTACTGTCTTGAGTGCTTCTTCCTTTAATGATAGATCATTCTGATCTGGTGAAAAGTGAGAATGAGCAGTAATTGCTCCAGGATGCGGTGATGTGCCCACATGAAGAGAGAGAGAGATGGGCAGCAAATTTCACTATGGAGCATTCCAAATTGTGAACTCAAGCTACGTGCCCCCTCAGATTTCAGCAATAACCACAATGAAAGAAAACAAGACTTCACAATCACTACCCACGATTTGCCAACACATCGCAACAGCCTAGGGATCACTTAATATTTCGTTAGAATTGAATTAAGTGATTTTGTCTATCCTTTAGAAACTTTCCCTTGTAATCCAGTCAGAGACCTTTGCTGAGTCTTTTTCTTTTTTGGACAGGTGGAAAATTCTGGTGATCCCTGGCTCAAAGGTAGAAATTCACAGAATATATCATATTTTGAGTCCATTTACCTGGTCATGGCAACAACGTCAACTGTTGGCTTCGGAGATGTGGTGGCAAAGACATCCCTAGGACGGACGTTCATCATGTTTTTCACTCTGGGGAGTTTGGTGAAGAATATTTTTAATATCTTTTGAATGTAGCTATGTAAATTAAAAGCATTTGGTTAAGGGTGAGAAATAAAGCAGTATAGGCTTGAGAGTGAATGCTACCTTGTTCAGGTGTCAAATGAAAAGCTATATGGATGCCATGTTTTCTCAAACCATATCTCCTGGAACGCAAACTTGTTTCATTGCTAAAGATGAGGAGTAGCCTCTACACTGATATGAGCAACACTGCCTTCCTTGACCTTTTTCCCATGTGATTAAAGTCTTTCTTCCAAAGAGGAAAGGCAGTTGCGATTTGACCTGAATAAAGCTCTCTTCTTTCAGGCTCAAATGAGTAAGCCCTCCAAGCCAGCATTTTACCTGAGATGAGTGAACATCTGCGTGTGGTTCAAGAGCGTGTGTCGAGGATAGTGGAAGCCTCCTTTTCTTTTAGTTTCTAATTTCCATTCCTCAAAGCCCGCACCAGAGTCCTCTACTTCACGTCTGTGACACTTGGCTGTCCACATTGCTACATATCCTCATTTCATGTTGCCTTAACTCTGCTCCGTCCCACATGCCCCCCCACCGACACCCTAAACAATAGCAAGCTGAAGAGTCCGAAGGGCAGTCGATAGCGATAAAGGGGCAAAATGGGAAGGCGGCTGCTTTTCTGCTTGTCCTTGCTTCGCTGTGTCCGCCATTTTGAGTGCTGAAGAGCATTTTATTCAACTTTAAGCAACTGCAAAGGCTGAAGTAAGAAAGAAAAATGGTCTCTCTTTAAATATATGGTTTACAGCGATGCCCCTCGTAGATGAGAGAAAGTTTCGTGTACCTTCTTTCTTCTTTCCAATCTCAGAATTTTGGAGTATCCTTTAAAATAATGAGTTCTAAGGTTTTGCTTGCTGATCGTTTTAGATACTCTTTGCAAACTATGTCCCTGAGATGGTGGAACTTTTTGCTAACAAGAGGAAATACACTATTTCCTATGATGTGCTCAAAGGAAGGAAGTAAGTAGTTTTAAGTATAATTTCTATACTTCGAGATACTCTGCTAATCCCATATCTGTTTCTGACCACCTGTTGCTGGGCCTAGGCGAATCTATTGGCAGGCTCCTTCATTCACTGGGGAGAGTTCTGCTAAAACAAACACCCAAAGAGCATAATGTTTGCTACTCAATGCAAGCTACTGTACAGGTGTTCATAAGGGCATTAACTCAACTAAAATGACAGATGACGTTGTCATTCACTGTCAGCTATTGATTGGGACAATATTTTGACCTTCCTTATTATTAACTATTCTCTTATACCCACTACTAATTGTCTTACTCATTTTAATCATGTGGTTAACTCAGGCTAACTTTACATAATGGATGAAATTCAAGCCACAGTTTGAATTTAAAATAATTTAGTTGTCTTGACCAAAACTCCCCTACACCATGTGGGGCTCATTCTCAGGCGGAGGTCTGCTGGAGTGAGGAGCATTTTCGTCCTCTTCCTCAGCACCTCACAGTCATCCGTGTTGATGCCACGGCCTTCAGTTCCCAAGAGGAAAACAGATTTGTTTTTACCTGACTTCTTTGTGGATACATGTTACCTCAGTTTCCATTATGCTTTTTAACATCTAAGGAAAAAAGAATGAATCGGAGACCCTAAATTTGAAGTGATTCTTTTTTCTTTTTAGTCCCTGTCCACTGTAGAGGAGGGAGGCACAGTGGAGGGGAGTTCTTTTGGGGTGGCCTCTTAACGCAGCTGGATGAAAACCACGATTGACCTAGGACAGGAAATGATGAAATAAATCAAAACAGCAGAATAAACTAGATAAGTCAAAGCTTGATCCAGTTTTTTCTCAGAAAAGGGATATGTGACCCATGCTAAATCAGCCAGTGAGGTCTGGAAAATTTAAGAGTGAAGCAGGTTATTAAAAAATAGGTATTAAGCCTAAGAAAATTGACAACTATTTTCCACATAAGTTACATGCTTATAAATTCACACCTGTCCTAGGTGTCTCTCCCTTGGACTCCCTTTTTTTGTGACTACTGGATAATTTTAGATGTGGAAGACAAACAGAAATAGCCTGGCTCCCAGTGCCGCCTCAGCCGTAGCCTCTAACTGTGGGAAAATTAATAAAACCTTCTGAGCCACAGTTGTTCCTCAGCGAAAAATGATTTTATCATCCAATCAGGAGTCAAGTGGAAAGTCAAATCAAATTCCACATTTACAAGTCTGTTATAAGTTATAAATAACCGTGCAAACCAAAGCAGTTATGAGTTATTGCTGCAGTCCTAAAGAGCTATGTGTGATTCAAATGCGTGAAGCGATATCCTGTGTGAGATGAACTAGAAACAACAGAGATCTTACGCTGCTTTTGTATTATGGAGATGCAGTTCTGATTGTTTCTATTTTCCAAATCTGGGTGATTCAAATACCAAGTTTATTTAAAACTAAGTTTAAGCTAATGCTCCGTCTCTAAATCTAGACAGGAAGACCCTTGTGTTCCTCGGATGACCCACCTGACAGGCTCTTACCCCCTAGGTTCATCGTGGTCTGCGGAAACATCACCGTGGACAGTGTGACTGCTTTCCTGAGCAACTTCCTCCGTCACAAGTCAGGGGAGGTGAACACTGAGATTGTTCTTCTGGGGGAGTAAGTGTATCCGCTTGGCTCGTGAGCTCTAAATCAGTACTTGCGATGTGCGTGAATATTTTAAATGGAACAAAATTAACCTTGTAATATTCGCAGAAAAGTTAGAAATAATAAGAAGCAAAAAGAAAAAGCAATCTCATGATCAGAGTTATTGTCTGAAAAACTTTGGGAATGTATCTTGCCAGATGTTTTCCTGTATATGTACTATTAAGTGATGCCCTATCATTAAGGTTATTCTATACTTATTAACATATTTGACCGTAATTGTGTGCACAAATCTGGTACACTTTATACCTATAACTCTAACTGGTAATGATCAGAATTGGACATCTAAAGCTCAAACAGATGTACAAAGGATTTTTTTAATGATGTTTTTGTTCTAGCCATTTACCGATTCACAAGCAGAGTCAAATATTTTGTGAAACACTGAGAAATGCATATTTAATACAAAAAGATTTTGAAGTTGGTAAAATGGTTTCTAATTGTGTTATTTTACAATTTTAGTTCCTAGTGAGATGGGACTTTTGTGTGTTTTGGTGTCTTGCTTTCTTTTTTGAAATTCCTCTTCATTCCTTTTATCCTCTTTTCTAGGAGATTGGTCATCTGTTATTTTACTGACTTTTAAGCACTTGATATATTTCAGTATTAGCTGTTTTATGTTGTATATTATAAACATTTTTTCTCGCTCTTTGCCTTCTAATTTTGTGTGCATTTATTTTAATATAGGAGCATTTGATTTATGTGCACTTCAATCCATCCATCCCTTATTTTATTATTTTGTTTTTTGGTTTCTTGTTTTTCTTACATTTTGGGGCCTCTCTGTTCTAGGATTAAATAAATATTTCTCTATCATTTCTGTGTTTTCATATGGACGTTTTTCTTCTATGTAAGCTTTCTGGAATTGATGAAGTATAATGTGAAGGGAACTACTTTTTTTTCCCCCAAATGGTTAATCAGTTATTCAGACATCACTCAAACAAGTCAGACAGATTTGAAATGATATTTTGATCTTATATAAGAATGTATATAGGATTCACCTCAGCCTTTACACATTTTATAGTTAAGAGGGAAAACTAAGCACTGTTTTTGATACAGCTGTCTCCTTCAGACCCTATGTACAATTTCATCAATATCAATTTTGTCTCCTAAATAAATTCTAATTCCATTTCTCCCATTTCATTTTCACTATCACAAGCCTGTTCCAGCAAATATCTTGTCTCTCTTGAATTTCTGTGAGGGCTACCTTATCGATTATTTCTTTTTGCTCAGGATTTCTTCTACATTTGTATGACCAGTTAATTTTCATCCTTCAGCACTCAGAGAGATCTCCTCTATTCAACATACCCAAATTAGCATCTTCTAACCCTTCTGTCTCTTTACTCTGTTATGTTTCCTTTAAAACACTTGTCACCATCTAGAATTGTGGTAGATTTTCTGTTAATACAACTATTAACATTTTCTTCCCTCACTGTGCATTCGTGCTTCTCCCCTCAATAAAAGATGGAGTCTCTTTCTCTTACTTTTGATTCTGACCTGGCCAGTGACTTGATTTGATAAGCAGAATGCAGCAGAAGCGACACTTGGTTAGTTCAGACCTGGCCTTTAAGAGGATTAGCAGTTTGAACTTTCGCTCCGAGAGAGCCCTAAGCCCTGGTATATCAAACAAAAAACCAGAGGAACTCGCTGGGAAGATGGTAGCTGAGACAACAGTTGTGTGTAAAGTCATTTTGATCACTCCAGCTTTCAACCAAATGCTCTGTTGAATGTACCTACATGAATGGCCACAGTCGACACTAGGTTGAATTACCTTGCTGAGACCAGCCAACCACGAAATCATGAGAAATAATATATTATTTTTGTTTTAGGTCAGCAATTTTTAGAATGATTTGTTTTGCAGAAACAAAAAGTGGTAAGGTAGCAGAAGTGGAGTGCTGTTTTAACAAAAGCCAAATGTGGTCTTTTCCTTGGAACTGGTGGTAGGCAGAGACTGGAAGAGTTGCATGGAGACTCTCAGTAGAGGCCAGAAAAACAATGAGGAAGCTGCCGTTAGTACTGGAAGAAGAGCAGAATTTTGGTAACAATGTCACTAAAAGTCACATGGAAGATAGAAAAGGTTCCTACCGCAGTTGTAAAGCTGACTAGAAAAATTTCCCGAGAGAATGTCATGTGTCATTCGCCATCACATAATCATGGATGATAAGGTAAGAAAATTGAACTGAAGAAGAAACTTTTTAGTTTTCAAACAGAATGTAAAATATAGAACTCTTAGAACACTCTCTCTAGCTGGCCAAAAACAGTTTCAAAGAGGAAATTATCTCAGCAGAAAACAAAAGTCAAATCTAGGATGCCACCTATAAAATATGACCTAAAGGTCCAAGGTCAAGATCCAATGAAGGATGCAGCTGAAGACCCTTTGTTAAGACCTCAGAAGGATTTAAGGTGGTGACTTACTTATGCTCCTCTCCATCAGGCATAGAGTTTTTAAGAACCCGAGGACATTCTTCCCAGAATTCCGACATTCTCAAAGTAGAGATCTGTGACCAGAGAAATCATGACTGTGACTTTGTGGGCGTGCCATGAGCCTGAATAATATACACAGAACTTTGTCAATGCTTTCAAGAAAATTTGACTTGTAAAAGCACTGCCAGCTTGGGGTAAAGGGTTGGAGAGCATTCAAAATGAGGGGAAAAAATGAAAAGAAAAGAAAAGATTCAAAATGGAAAAAAAGAAAAAAGCAAAAGAAAAGCCTCCGGCCTCCAGTGTAGCACATGCAGGAATCAAGCTGGGAAAGCTGCTCAAGTACAAACAGGGGCCATTCATCAGGGAAAAAGAAGGGCGACTCAAAGGGGCAGAGGGCAGAAGCAAGAATCAAGGAGAACAGTGGATTAGCTCCTAAGGACAGAAGTGTACTCTAATCAAAAGCTGTAGAATTAAGAAGTACCAACTGGTAGGTACAAAATAGGGGGATGTCAAGGACAGCGTAGGAAATGGAGCAGCCAAAGAACTTACATGTATGACCCATGGACATGAACCAAGGAGGGTATTGCTAGAGGGAATGGGGGACACTGGGTGGAGGGGGGCATGGGGGAAAAAATTGGGACAACTGTAATAGCATAATCAATAAAATATATCTAAAAGTACCCTCTGCCCCTGGAGTAGGGGGCCCTAATAATATATGCTCAGAGAGATTTTAGAATTTCTATGTGCTGATTTCTAGCAATTTGTATGTCCCCTTTTTAAGCAGCCACACCTCTTTTGATTGGGAATGTATTTTGCAATTTTCCTATTACTTATCATGGTGTGTTGGGTGTGGAGATGGGGATAATAAAACATGACTATTTAGTTCGTGGGTCTTCAGATGAGGAGGAACTATACCTGAGGAGCCCCATCCCGATAGAGACCCAACTTAAGAAGACAAGAGCCAGGACTGGGACCTGATTGCTGTAAAGGGATGAGACTTCGGGGGGAGAACATGAGAGTATTTGGTACAGGGGAGAGATGTAAATTCTTATGGCCAGAAGGAAGACTGTGGTAGGCTATTTTTAAAAGATGGCTACCAGCAATTTCTCCCAAATGTTTACACATGTACTATTTCTTTACCAAATTAGAACTGAGCTTCAGACCCATCCCTAGAAATAGGCTATGATGTCAATGTCACCTAATCATGGGGGTTAATAATGAATGGAATATACATTTTTTCAAGAGGAGATTAGGGGTTTTATGAAATGCAAATAAATATAACGATCTCATAAGTAAAGTCAGTCCTCTTTCTCCATCTTTGGGTCTGCTTTCTTTGTCCAGGGCTCCTCCTTCTTTGGAGTTGGAAACCATACTGAAATGTTACATGGCCTACACAACTTTTGTTTCTGGATCTGCACTGAAGTGGGAGGATCTGAGGCGAGTTGCGGTAAGAACTAATTTTTTTTTCTCCTTGTAGTTAACCTCAACTGCAGTAATTTAATTCAGATGATAGGATGTATGCTCTTTTAAAAGCATTACTCTAGACCCTTAAATTTGGGGAAATATGACTTTCTTAATTTTAAAAACTGATTATAAAAGAAATGTAGTAATTGACCTCCAGTTCGTCCTTGACAAATATCAAGCAGACCTCACCGTTTAGCCACACTTATAGTGATGTTATTTAGTTCACTAAATTCTCTATCTAAAGCTGTTTTATTTTCGCACTCAAAGAGATCTGAAAAAATTATATATAGCAAAATGTATTTGATCTCACCATTCAAATGGGATTCTTACCAGAGGACAGATTTACCAACTTCTAAACACACCGATGTGCCTTCTGATAGGAGAGACATGAAGGAAAATAACAGAGATCCTATTAAGGTTGGGACTAAAACTAATGATTAAAGGCCAACCCTCTAGACAGCTTTCATTTAAGATCAAAGCCAGCTTGCTCTCATTTTGTTGGTTTCACAGAATCATATAAATCAAAAGGCTTCCGTTTTTTAAAGTAGAGATCTATAGAGTTAACAGAGAGAATTGAAGCAGAAAATGACAGACTCGATAATCATCCTCTTCCTTGCACCTTGGTTTTATAAGAGCCACACCAATAATTTTCTAGAATCTTAGGATTCAGAATCCACAGAGAGCGAATGACTGCTTGCTCTGAGCTAAGCGGACACCCAGATCCTTCATTCTTTTCTGTCCTGAAAGGCAAATAAGTATACAGGCAGTGGCTTTAAAAAGATCTTGTTACCCATCAGTAGACATAAACCAATGATGAGGATGATAGGAAAACTATAGCTATGCACTTTACCCGGTTTAAAGCAATCTAGAATCTGCGTTGGAGATGCTGCGCCCCAGCCCGGCCATTGCAGCCCTCATGGCCCTTGCAGCATCTGCAGGACTATGATCATGATGTTAGTGCATCCTTATCACAACTTCTTCCCAAGTGTGTCCTAATTCTTATTGGAAATTTTATGGGGGGAAAAAAAAGCCATAAGAAAACCTGAAAGAGAAACACCAGAGCACCCCCATGTAATTAACGAGATGGTTGCTCTTCGATCTTGAGAGATAGATGGAATCCGCAGAGGCGTGCCTGATTATAGCCAACCCTTTGTGCAGCGACCCTCATGCCGAAGACACTTCAAACATTATGAGGTAAGAAGCTGGTGCTGTGTTTTTAATGCTACAATGCTTATTTATTTCTGCCTTTTTAAAAATAAAACCTAGGACGAAACAGGAGAAGATGTCATTTACCACAGTACTAGGTTCATCATATTGCAGAGTTCTGCCTGTTTGTTTTTGCCCCCAGAGACGGTGCAGATGTATGAAAAAGTGACTGAAAATGGAGTATCCTGAGTGTCCGTGGGCCTCTCTACATACTTTCCTGAAGTTTCATATAATAGCTATCTAAATCTAAAAAGCAAACGTACAAATAACTGATAACTTTTCCAATAGTATCATTGTAAGTAGTAACATCCTCTCCCACCCAAAAATAGAGATGCCATTGGTGATATGTGAACCCTATTAGTAAGCTTTAATTATTAGGTTTTTTCCCAGTAATTCTGGTAAAAAGATTGTGCATGTTTCAGTATGATGTGCTTGTGACTATTGGGAATTCTTTTTAAGATGGTTAGAATTAGTTATCATCTTTAACTGTGAACTATCTATGACCAAGAACCTGACTTGTAACAGATTCAGACTACCGTTGTGACGGCAGTGGCATTGTTCCTAACCCAGATGATCTTCTGGCAAAATAAATATAAATAGCCAAAGGTGACTCTCCAAATAGCAGGAAACAGCTGAGAGTTTGCACTGTTCATAATACAGTAAATATGACACAAACTTTTAGTTTCTTAACTTGTAAAATGAGAGAGTTGGATATGAGTCTATAACTATTTCAAGCCACAGACAATAATTCAATCTTCAGTTTTTCTTGTAATTAGTGTGTTTCAGTTTGAAGGCTAAAATATATGTGAAACTGTTTATTTCCTCCTCAGGAGTTGGTCCCAGAAGATCATCTAATACCAAGAGCTGAACTTTCGAAAGATTCCTTTTGCTAAGTCACTAAAACACTGTATCCTCTTAAACAGAACATTTTTAGAGAACAGCATAACAATAAAACTTATACTATAACATTTTATTATGCTTACCCACATATCAGTTTCTCTGAATTGAATTGTATTACAAAGCCATTGTGTGTGGCACATCACCAATGAACATATTTGTTGTTTATGTAGGGTACTCTCTATCAAGAACTATAACCCTAATACCAGAGTCATCATACAGATACTTCAGTCTCATAACAAGGTATTGTAACTTTCTAGCCTATCCATTTACCTCATTTGTTAGTCTGTGGAGCTAGATGCACTTAGTTAATCTAAGTAATAGATGAATTTATTATTTCCAAATGGATATATACTCAAAAAGTTTTTGCCAGCTATAGGTGAAATTTGGAGTCTCATTAAGATTGTTAATCACTTACAAATGTAAATTCAGAAAGAGGTATAGTCGCGTATCTTAAAAGCTGCTACTTCCAAATCATCTTGAGATCCTTTCCTTTGAGACACTGATAGGTCTTGGCACACTCTCAACTGCTGGGAGCCACTAAAGCTAAAGTAGACTGATTAGACAATCACAGAAGTTTGAGAGACAATCAAGAGCTAGGCTGGGGTTGATTGATAAGGTTCATCATGTACATGAGGCCATTCCTTTACGATTAGGAGAGGTCGAAGTTTTTCTCTAATGCATAAAAACAACACAAAGAGTCAAGAAAAATGAATAAACAGAAATATGTGTTCTAAACAAAAAGCGAAAGAGAAAACCTCAGAAAAATACCTTAATGAAAGAGAAATAAGTGGCTTACCTGACAAAGAGTTCAAAATAACTGACATAGAAGTGTCACTGAACTTGGAAGAAGAATGAATAAAAAAGTAACTATTTCAACAAAAAGGTAGAGAATATGAGAAAGTACTGAAGTCACAGAGCTGAGTTATTGGACTACACAGTTATTGTATTGAAATTTGCACTGAAAATTATACTGAAAATTGCAATACAAACCTTTGCTCAGACTAGATGAATCAGAAGACAGAATCAGTGAAATGGAAGACGGAGTAGTGGAACTCACCTAACCAGAGCAGCAAAAAGGAAAAAAGAATGCAAATGAGTTTAGATAACTTAAGTGGCTTATGGAACAACATCAAGTAGACCAACATTTGCATTGTAAGAGTCCCAGAAGAAGAACAGAGAGAAAAAGGGACTGAAAACTTATTTGAAGAAATAATGGCTGAAAACATCCTTCACATTGGGAAGGAAACAGATATCCAGGATCAGGGAGCTGAAAATTCAAAATAAGTGGAACCCAAAGGGACCCACACAAAGATTTGTTAAAGTGTCAAAAGTGAAGGACAACCAAAAGTTGTTTATTTGAGACTTTTCTTGTTTCTTGGGGTAGGTACTTATTGCTATGATCTCACTTATATATCAAATCTAAAAAGCAAACAAACATACAAACAAACCCTGATCTCACAGATCCAGAGAATAGATTGGCAGTTGCCAGAAGCAAGGGATGGGAATGGGAAAAATTCGTGAAAAAGATCAAAAGGTACAAACTTACAGTTTAAAAATAAATAAATCATGATGGTATAATAAACAGCATGGTGGCTGTTGTTAATGATACTTTATTATATATTTGAAAGTTGCTAAGAGAATAAAGTTCTAAAGTTATCATCACAAGAAAAAATAATAACCACAATCGTGATGGATGTTAACTAGATTTATTTTTGTGATCATTTTGCAATGTTATATAAATATTGAATCATATTCTTTCTGATTGGTGTTTTAGTATTCTTAGATATATTCTCTGAATCCCAAAACACCAATCAGAAAGAATATATGACCAGAAAATATCCGACCATGTAATATGAAAAATAGTGACATTTATTGAAGAAGATACAAGATACAAGAAACATTGCACAAAAGGCAATGACACCTCTGTCCCCTTCAGAGTACATACCTTGGGATCTCACACAGTTCTCCCAGTTTCCATCAGCTACCCTGTTATATTTTCCTCAATCCCACTGATGGTCTGAAATCTCTTCCCTTTCAAAGGTAATTTTAGTTTTGGGAAAAGCCAGAAGTCTCAGGGTGCCAAATCTGGGCTGTAGCTGGGCTGAGTCACCTGGGTGATTTGATGTTTCACCAAAAAACTCTGCATAAGGTATGATGCATGAGCAGGTACATTGTTCTGATGAAACTTCCAGTCACCTGTTGCCCATAGCTGCGGCCTTCTGATTCATCCAAATAGTTTTGATGGAGGAATGTTCAAATTTAATGCAAAATTTGATGCAGATTCGTTGCTCTCTTTGCTCAGTCATTTTTAATGTAACGGTCACACAGTACACATGCTTACTCAACAGCATCTACCACCCCCTCTGACTAGTACAGTGAAGTCATCATTGTTCATGCATGTGCATTCCAGTCCACTCTTCTTGGCTGCCAGGTTACATCAATGTCGCACAAATCTTTCTTGTTATATTAACAGTGGTTGAACTTTTTCCAGGCAGACCTCGTAAGCACCCCTATGTTCTTAGCAGCATTATTTACAATAGCCAAGATCTGAAAACAGCCCGAGTGCTCATCAGGAGATGAGTGGATAAAAAAAGATGTGGTACATTCATACAATGGAATACTATACAGCTATAAAAAAGGAACTTTTACTTTTGAGACAGTATGGATGGACCTGGAGAATATTATGCTAAGTGAAATAAGCCAGCCAGAAAAAGACAAATACCATTATGTGGATTCTAATGAACAAAATAAAACCAGAGGCATGGATACATGGAACAGACTGACAGATCTCAGAGGGGAAGAGGAAGGGGGGACTGGGAGAGACTAGCCAAAGAACATGTATACATATATGCGCAGCACATAGGCACAGACAACAATGTGGTGAAGGCTAGGTGGAGGGGGGCTGATGGGGGGAAATGAGGGACACCTGTAATAGTATCAACAATTAAAGATAATATTGGATTGTTATGTTGTACACAGGAAACCAATATAATGTTATACGTCAACAATACCTTAATAAAAACAATACCCCTCAAAAATAAATAAACAGAAAAGATTACACATTTGGAGTAGAATCAGAGTCTAGGCCATTTGACCTGTTTTTGCAACTATAACTACTTTTGTTTTAAAAAGTGGAGCAGTTGACCACTAATCACTTCTAAATATTGAATCTGTTCTTATCGCTTCACCTGGGCACAGTAAATGCTTTAAAGTAAAATAAAGCCATTCATCTAGAAAGAACTTTCTCAAATCATATTTATTCTTAATATTTGATCTACTTTCTGCCATGAAACAGGTTTTTCTGCCAAAGATTCCCAGCTGGAACTGGACTACTGGAGACAACATCATCTGTTTTGCTGAACTGAAGCTTGGACTTATTGCCCAAGGCTGTTTGGTGCCAGGCTTGTGTACTTTTCTGACATCTCTATTTCTTGAGCAAAACAGTAAGGTAACCTTGTAAACTGATGTTGAATCTTGGCTCTATCCCTATGTTCTCACACATTAGGATCAGAAATAGATATAAAAATTGAGGAAAGCAAGAAGGCCCCGAGAAATGAGATTTCACTTCTACTTGAGCTGGAATGGGACTGAGAGATCTAGATAGGGTTCCCAGGCACTGCATTGATCTTGAAAAAAGTTATTTGTCTTATGTTTGCCTAAGAATATTTATCTGCAAAACAGAGATCATAACTCTACCTGCTCCAGGATAATATGAATGTAAATGTGTTCATAAATGTAGAAGTACTTTGAGTTATTGAAAGTAGGAATATAATTAAAGGCTATGTTATTAGCAGAGAAGTCATATATTTAAATATAAATTAAATATAAACTAATCAACATGATGATAAATCATTATATTTCTCAAACATAAATAATAATACAAATAATAATTAACATGTAATTTTCTAGGTTATTTTGGGGGCATTCCATACAGTCATAATAATAACAACCACATATTGAGTGCCTACTATGTGTTATGCGTTTTAAATACATTATGTTTCCCCTTCATATTTCAATGTAGCATCCCAGTAATGGGTCAGTGATACTAAATAACTCGGTCATATAATAAGTGAGTAGCAGAATTAGAGTTGTCTGACCTACGGTCCCCCCATTATGCCCTATCCCTGTGGTGGTTTGGTATCTACAATCTCCCACATCAGCTCCTGCGATACCTTCATCTGAGTCAAAATAAGCAGCTAAAAAAGAGCTGTTGAAATGAATTAACATAGCACAGAGTATGGCCATCGAAATGCTATTCCCCTGAAACGTTTTAACCCTCAACTGGGCCTGGTACCCTATTGTCCAAAGACCCAGAGCCTTTCTCTCCATTTAATTACGAGTCCACACTTGCCTTTTTTACATGCAGTTTTCCTCCTGGTCTCTCTTCACACATTACTTCCCTTGTTCAATAAATTCAAAAATGTTTACATTTTTTCTAGTGCTATTAAGGAAAAGCAAAAGAGGTGAATGATGCTCTGGCCAGCAAAATGCTAATTGGAACACATAGAATTCTTCTGTGGTTCCTTCTGTGAATGTGAGGAGACATGATATACAGGTGGCTAGAAATGGCCATCAGGCAGACAGAAATGAGCTTGCTGCTCCCACAGTGACCATGCTTTAACCTTCGCTTAGCGGTCACTGCGTATGGCCTAGGAAATGGCTTGTCAGGAAATCCTCTTTGTGTTGTATGGTTAGAAAGTGGAAGATAACCGCTATGTCTATGGTGATGATTGCAATTTTAATCTCTATGGCTGGAGAAAATGAAAGGAATGAGTTCTCTGTCTGAAGACCTCATCTTTCTCATGGAAATACAGGAGGGAGGAATGTAAAACCAGCCCTTTGATGCTTTTCTCTTTCTTTTCTTGTTTTATTTTATTTTTAAAAATATTTTATTGTTGATGCTATTCTAGTATTACAGTTGTCCCACTTTCCCCCCCTTCACCCCCCTCCACCCAGCCCACCCCCAACTTCCATAGTCAGTCCCTTCACCATTGCCCATGTCCATGGGTCCTTCATGTAGGACCCATGTTCTTTGCCCTGTGCTCTTTCTTCATATGTTCTATGACTAATTCTTTCACCTTCTTTCAATCAGTCCCCACCTCCCCCTCCCCTCTTACCACTGTCGGTCTATTTCATGTTTCTGTACCTCTGGTTCTATTTTGCTCATTAGTTTATTTTGTTCATTAGATTCCTCTTATAAGTGACAGCATATGGTATTTGTCTTTCACTGACTGGCTTTATTTCACTTAGAATAAGAGTCCCCAACCTAAGTTGTAACCTCCTCACTGAGGATAGTTATCTGCCAATGTTCGTCACAAGATGGTTTTTGGAATACAGGAATTGAGAGATATTTGTGGTCATGATAATTTTTTTTTAGAAGTAAACTCAGTTTCAGAAATCCTAAACTGGACAGAGTGAGACAGACCAAGATTTTTTAATGCTCTATGCTGCTCTGGTGCCTGAAATTTTGTAATTAACTATTTACTTAGGTTTAATGGCCAGGACTCCAGTATTTTATGCCCCACTTTTCTCAGATTAAGCACTTAACTTTCACTGTCACTTCTTGTATCTGTAAGTGAGAGTTACAAATCTCATAACCTGATTTTTCCAAGTATTGAGTTAATAATTTGTAAAACTTCTGAGTACTCAGATCAAAAGGCCTTGGATCAATAGCATGTGTATGTTTGGTTTTTTTACTATATTGAGTATATGGTGGGAAATTGTAGTTTGAAAAGCAATCCGGTTGGTGTTAGGCACAAAGCATTCCCTTACAAGCTTAAACTTAGATTAGATCTAATCCAACTGATTTACTTGAGCTCCCCAGTTCTACTCTCCAAATCCAAAATCCTTCTGGTCTTCCTGTTTCCCTTTCTGATCTTTTAAAAACTAATTCAGGAAGTCTTCTCCATCTCTATGGTTATCATGTTTTACCCTTTTCAAAAAGTGAAACATTTAGATTAGAAGCACTAAGCCAATTTCTTCAGTAGTAGAGACTTAAATAGTGGTATCAACTGCCCAGTGAGGCGAGCCCTCCTCAACAGAGGAATTTAAGAGAGTGGGAAAAGTCAGGAGACTCAGCTGCGTCTTGGGAAGCATTAGGGGTGCCTGGATTGCATGAAATGGTGGTCTTTTTTTTGTCAGGGCAGAGATATTTGCTTGTGTTTTTGTTTTTATTTGTTTTTCCTAAACCACAGAACAGCCATTGGAGAAGTATTTCTGAACTGGCCTTACCTCTCCATGGCTACAATGTTTCAGAGTTCATAGAAATTCCAGACTTTTATCTAAGACTCTGGGCTTTAAGGGGCCTGCCCTGCCATGTCAGAACAGTGTGGGCGTGATTCTCATGGACGCAGGTGGGGGAGTATGAGGAGGATGCAAGGAGAGCATAACAAAATTTTGAGGGATCTTACACAAATAACGGAGATGAGTGAGTGCTGCCCCTGCCTCCTCAGGTTGAATTCAGCCTTTGTGAGAGATAGCCTTCTCCTTTCACATCTCCTGTTTCTCTAGAAACCTACTGCTATCCTTGATTTTTATATTTGCATTTCCATTAATAAGGGTGGCTCTTTGAGTTCATTTGAATCCATGAAGGGTCCTGATACTGAGCAGAAACCATGTACTTTTTCTTTGTGATTAGTAGTTAGAAACATTCCTCAGAGATATTTCAGGATGGTTCTAGACCATCTCCATAAAGCGAGTATCTCAATAAAGTTACTCGTAATCTTTGCTGGTAGAGGGCTTTGCTGTCAATTTGTTTAAAAAAAAAAAGAGCAACATCTGTGAAGTGCAATAAAGTCAAACACAATAAAATGAAGTATGCCTGTGATTAGTCAGTTAAAAAATAATGTGTTTAAAAAAAAACAATCTTGAACAACCATATCTAGGGAGAGACAACTTAGATCCTATATTATCCTTCCCATTTTATTACTGACTCAACAACCAGTCTACCTTGCTGAAATTATTGGGAGAAGAATTCTAATTTCCAGCAAGGAGCCTTGGATGTCCTGTGGGAAGAAACTAAGTTATGCTTCCACTTGATTCCTAACTCTTTTGTGAAAAGAATTGAGATGTATGTTAGAGTTTTAGTTCTTCCTTTGACATTTCTCCAGTTAAGCACTAGGACAAATCTTTCTACCACCTACATGCAATGGGTACTGGCTTGCTGCTTAGCAAAATACACAGCTTGAATTATAGCATCCTATATTCCATGTCAAGTGTTTCATGTGTCATGATTGTATATTATAGGTTTGTCCTAAACAATCCTGGCAAAAAAATTTTTTAAGTAGCCTGAAGAACAAAATCCTGACTCAGTGTCTCTCTGATGACTTTGCTGGAATGACTTTTCCTGAAGTTTCCCGGTAAGTTAAAAGAAATACTTTCCATGTGTTTTCATGCAACAACATTCTTTCAGCAATGTTCACTGATGACTCTCTGTAGGTCAGGCTTCCAGACAAGCACTAAAGACATAAAACTCTAAGATACAAGAATGAATAAGTCTGAGTCTTGGCAACCTGGAATTTGGGGGCCAATTTTACCTCTGTCCCAGGTGGCATGCTGGCTGTGAGCTACTTCGGGCTGGATTCACTTACAAGGGGGAATTCCACAATTGGGGGGCTCTCCCTCTGCTGAGGTGCGGCATCCTTCCAGGTGCAGAGTGCCAGGTGTTCGTCACAGTATTGCGAAGTAGCACCCTGCTGCCCTCCCTTTGCTCATGGCTCTTTGTCTTCCTTCACAGGCTCTGCTTTGTGAAGCTGCACCTCCTGCTGATAGCCATCGAACACAGATCCATGTTTTCCGGTTACTGGTAGCAATGAGGCTTTGAACCTTTTCCGTTTGTTTTTTTTGGGGGGGGGGAATTTTATGATTAAGAGCTTCCCAGAGAATATAGCCATAATTAAGTTTTCTGCCATTTGTTGAGAACCAGTCTCTTGGGCACCCAGGGTACTGTTGTGCCTGTGGTATTATCTCTAATGACTAGGGTTCGAATGGTTACGCTGAAGAGTGGACAAGCCCGTTGCCTTTGCTCCTACAGCCCTGCTCCTATTCTCCTCAGTGGGGGAGAGGAGAAATGGTCACCTTCTGAGACCTGTTCCTCTTAATGCATTGCCAGGTCTTGCAAATCTTGACCATGAAACCATACTATGAAATAGAATTATTTATGATAAGAATGTTCTCACAAACTCTAGCCTTAGAAACAAATCTGCAAAGTATGGCAAAATGAGAATTTGACTGGCCTACTAGATAAAGTCTTCTGTTCATAGGGGAGGAAAAAGAAAGATAACATTACCAGCATTTCCTGAGAACCCATATTGGTTGATATGAGAAGTAAGAGCAGTTATCATATAATAAAAAAATTTAAGACAAAAAGAGAATCAGCTACAATGATATATAGTGAAAAGATGATGAAAAATACAAAGAGGAGCTCAAACGGATGGGAAACAAGAAAGATGTTGGCTTATGTGTGGTTTTTAGTTTCAAACTACCTTAAATTAAATTAGAATCCACACATTAGATTCTAGTCTCGATTATGATTTGCTGGCCCAGTGGCCTTGGCAAAGTGTTCATTGTCTATAAAGTGAGGAACTCAGGTTAATGAACAACTGAGACACCTTCCAGGTCTAAAATTGCCGTTACCAGGAACTCTGCAATTGCCACGAAACAGTCAAAATTCAATAATTTTGAGTGATAGCACATGCGCTACAAGGGAATGATTTTATACAAAAGGTTGGAAAGAACAACAGTTCTGTGTAAGCAGAAAGCATGCAGAAGAAATCCAGGTGGAAGAAATCAGTGGGGTGCACCGAGACACAAGTATTAAGGAGAGAGTAACAAGAAGTATTGTCCGGCTGGCCAACTGCTCTTTAGCATCCTGCTATGCTCAAGAAAAATCTCAAAGTCTAAACCTAAACCAGGCGATGGGGATTTCAGACCTGCCCAAAACTTGGTCAAGCTTTAACATCTTTTTGACCTTTAACAACCCTGGGCTACACATCAGAATTATTTGCGAAGTTTTAAAGACAAATAGATTGTAAAACCCCACTTCTGAACTTGACAAAATCGAAATTTCCAAGAGCGGAGCCTGAGACTTTTTAAAGTCTCCATGATATAGTTGGGTTCTTCACTGGCATTTGGAAACTACTGGACCACATGCTTTTAAGATCCTCTTCAACTCTGACATCTTAGAGTTCTATAAACCTTATCAGAATGACTAGTAGGACATCGTACACTGGAAACATGAATATCTATTAAGCACCTAATTTCTCTATATATTTGACAGGGCTTGGTGCTGTTTCCTATCTAGCTCATGTCTACCCACAAGGGAAGAGAAACTTGTTCTAATATAGGTTGAACTTCGGTTTCTCACCAGAATGTCAGGCGAATCAAAGAAATTAAATCCTGACTTGGCAAAGGCACTAATTGCAGCAACCTCTTTCACAATTGCTAGTAAACGACCACCCGTGCCCTGGGCATTTTACTTACATTAACTCTTGGACCCTCCCAGCGGTGCTCTGAGATGTGCACAATTATTAGTTTACATTACAGAGGAGAGGGCGGAGGCCCAGAAAGGTCAACTAATTTCCCCAAGCTCACACTACTCCCAAGTGGCAGAGCCAGAATCCGAACTCACGGGCTCCGGGGGCTGTGCTTCAGATCACCAAGCTGTATTATACCCACCACAGCCATATATAGTGGAAGAAAAATAGGGCATCTCAATGGCTGGACTTCAGGCAAGTGTACTGAAACACTGACAGAAAACCTCTTTTCTCACCTTCTATTTTCTCTTCTAATTAATACACTTGAATATACTCTAAGACTTACAAAACCCCTGGGTAATCATAAAGATTTGTCTTAGGGAATAATTTGTCACCTGCTAAGAGATAAAGTTGGACCTGACCCAGTTAGATAATATTCTGAGATTGTTCCAGTAGCGAACGTTCTCTAATAAAGCAACTGGCCATGATTAATGAAGAGGGGAATTAAGCAATATTGCCAGTTCAGAAAAATCTTCAAAAGTTTGCCTCATCTCTCAAATACAGCCAGAGATATTAATAATGACAGCATCTTCATAACTAAATATTTAAGAAGAATTCAAAGAACCATCCCTTTAAAAAAAGGAGATAGGAAGATATAACTAAGTATATGCTTGCTAGCTAGTTAACGTCAACTGGTGTTGTTTGCAGTGGGAGTCACGAATCCATGTTCTTTCTCTTTTTTTAGTCAAAACAATCATTCCATTCATTAATATCAGTCAGAAAATGCTCAGAAAACGCCATCCAGTGTGTTAGGTAATAATCTCCCTGGACATAGCTATTCAGCATCTTTCTCGTCTTGGCACTGGGCTGGCGAGCTTTTGTTTTGCGAGCCCTTTTATTTGTGTGAGGCTCTAACACTTGGAAGTTATGTGGGAGTACCCTCACAACAGAATAAGCTTTGCCAAAACAAAGACTTAACCTCTTTCCAATGTGACTATAAAAGGAGCGTGTTTTGAAGAACAAAAGGAATACCTTCATCATGCACGAATGAAGTGCAGGGAGTTAGAGGATTATAAGACCTTATCACACCGGAGGTCTGAAAGAAAACAAAGATCTGGTAAACACAGGGAGAAATGCGAGGAACTCAGACATTTCTCTGTCGTCACAGAGTGCTGCATCAAGGGGTCTCATGGATGAAATTTGTAAGACAGCATTTTCAATCACACAAACCATAAGAAAATTGAAAATCAAAACATCCAAGTAATATAGAAATAGAAACAATTCATGTGGTTCCCACTCTCAAAACCTTGCAACCGGGAGACAAAAATGAAGTCAAAGGAAATATACAAGTTCAGAAAATATATAGGCAAATAAAAGGAACTTTTGAACCCAGCTCATTAATAGACTGAATTTAATTCGAAAGGCCAAGTAGCCTGAGGACGAGCACCACTAGTAAGCCTAGCGGCTGTGCGGCCGTGGCCCAGACGGCGATGGGTAGCCTAAATCATCAAGGCCCCATGCATCTGCGTTGGCTTGGCATCTCAGAGTCAGGACACAGTCCAAGGAGGAGCTGACCCTTCGCTCAACTGTGTGCGCAGCTCGGCAGTTGTGTGGGGACCTGGCTGCCCGAGCATGTTTTGCCACAGCCATAGTATTAAATACAGTCAAATTCGCATTTTTACCATGTTTAGCAGTGAAAGGGGATTGAGTCCTATTAACTCTGCAATTTAGAGAAGCCATTGGTAATGACAGAATGAAACACCAAATATTGGCACAGAAATTGAAGGAGAAAATTACTGTATTTTTACTTTCTGTCTCTAGTGGTCTGATACTAAATCCACCTGCACAAGTTAAGCTGCATAAGAACACATTAGGTTTCTTTATTGCTGAATCTGCAAAGGCTGTCAAAAGGTAATTTTTTTTTATTACTTTATGGGGAGAAAGTCCTGAAGCCCATACAACTTAATGGCAGGCAGACTGAGTCAGCGCCATGCTTCCTTAGTGTGAAGCCTCACATAAGTCATTCCTGATTTGCTTTCATTGTCCAGAGCCTTCTTTTACTGTGCCACCTGTCACAGTGATGTGCATTCTCCCGAGCTAATTGGAAAATGTAGCTGCAAAAGCAAGAACCATCGACCCTTCACAGGTAACTGTGCTTTATATCTGGCTGTCCTCAGCCCAGCTTCTGGGGGTGTGGCCAAGGAGAGGGGAGAGGTCTCCCCTTAAAGGACAATGCCCATCTGAACTTAGCCAAGAAGTGTCAGGCGTTTCCCCACTGGGCGTGCGAGACCTGAGTCTTTTAGAGCTGAAAGCCATCTTACTAGTTACCTAGTTCAGCTCGATCCCAGGACAGGCAAATGTCAGTTCTGAAGGAGAGTCGCTGAGGGGCAGGTCCGCGGGGCTTCTCAGGATGCCGCTCTGCGTGCAGAAGTAAAGGCTCTGTCTTAACCCTGTCTCCTCCTCTTCGGAATCTCTCAACTTCCCCTGAGAATCTAAGATAGGTGTGGGCAAACAAAAACCCATTCCTAAGATGGCCACGTACAAGCCCAAAAGAGAGGCCTCAGATGGCACCAACCACACCACTACTATGATCTTGAACTTCCAGCTTCCGGGGGCTGTGAGAAAATAAATACATTTTTATGCCAAAAGAGAAGGGAAACTATGCCTATATAATTTCCTGAAATGCTTTAGTCTGAAGAATATTATTAGTTAAATGGGCTTTAAGACCCTGTTGTGGGGTCAGAAGTTAAACCTTGACTCCTTTTGAATTCTATAGCAATATGAATCTTTTTTTGAGGCAATAAATGAAGCCAACTAAATACAGGAAGTGACCCACTAAAGAAAGTGTGGCTAAGAAGGCAAAATACGTAAAAAGTATCACCTCACTGTACATATCTATTATACTCTTAGGAAAATTTAGCATGGTTTCATGCAGTAGACATATCCCTACAAACACAGTGCGCAAATGAAACTTTGGCAGATAAATTATACACACTCATGTGCTTCACTGCTATCAGGTATTTTGCAAAACAAAAATGTTTTATAAAAATGTGTCATCATCCTTTTATTTAGCTGACTTTTAAGTGTGATTTTACTATCAATATTTTAAAACAAGAAGTTGCTCTCATATAAAGGTGGAAATATTGTTGTTCAAAGAGAAAGACACTGCCTTCGTATTTGCATATATACCAAATTTTACCCACTTCTATGACATGTAGTTTATAGTATCAAAGGGATAAATTAGTAAGACTTTCCAATCTAATGTTTGAGCTTCTAAGTAGTTACCACATGCCTCAGAATTTTTTTATTCCCATCATAGAATCCTTTCTTCTCTCTGCTCCATACTGACCTTCAGTAACCTCTCCGACCAGGCTCTCCCATTGGATTCAGGTGGACTCTATGAATCTTGTTACTGACCTTCAGTAACCCCTCCTACCAGGCCCTCCCATTGGATTCAGGTGGACTCTATGAATCTTGTTTGGAGACAAATAGCAGGCAATGAGCAAGTCAGCTGTTCTTGACTTCAGCTTGCCAGATGATGGCAGCAGAGTTCCATGAAATGCTCACTGATTCGGTGGCTAGAAGGCGGACTTGAGTGTGAATTTGAATCTGAAGAGTTCTAGCCAAAATGTTCCAGTGAGGGCATCATTATAGAAGCTGACTGCTTGGCCTTATATATTTAAAAGCCATGATAATATCTGGAAATTCTCCCAGAGAATTAACTTTCAAAAAAGGACTTAGAAACTTACCAGTGGATGTCAAAATAGATACTTTACTGACTTTGGATTAATACCAATTCCAGGTTGAATATTTCACATTTTAAGAGCCAGGTGAAGGGTATCCCCAGCCTACGCCCTTCAAATAAGTATCACTTGCTTGAACTAATGAAGTTTTCTCAGTTCCACCAGTTTCTTCTTCCTACTATACCAAATGAGAATTCAGAAAACTTGAATTCTGACCACAGCTGTACCACTCATTAGCTGTGGTTTAAGGAAGAGATGTTACCTTTCAGGAGCTCAGTGTCATTTCCAAACTTGGAAGTTTTCATCACCTCTATGGCCCTTTTTCATTTTGATATTCCAGCGATTTCCACTGATGTGCCTCAAGAATTTTTAAAACATGCAATACCTGACTGTTTAGTCAGGAGCACTGATCTCTTTTCCCTGAGATTGTCAAATTAAAAAAAAAAAAAATGACGACAGCCAACACATCAATAGCCATCCCGTGTGAATGAGTAAAAATGATACCTGTTTTTGTCAGATCAGCAAAAAATATAGTTTTGATGTGCCACAGAACTTTAGTAATTAGTGTATGTGTGCCGTGAGATGAAAAAGGTTGGCAATTGCTGGATAGTCTAGGATTCATAATCCCTCTACCTTTGATTACTTTCCTTTTTCTAAACTGGAATCACAGCAGAGGTTCTCCACTGAAGTTCATCATCTACAGTTTTAGAGAGGCAGCAGGGTGCAGTGGTTAGAACAGGGATTTGGCATTGGTAACTTAGCTCAGTGACCTAGGGCAAATTATTTAAGGTCTCCCTATGCCTCACATTTCTGTGAAATGTTGACAGTAATATTATATATCTCAGAGGACTGAATGAGACTATTAGCATATAAAGGTATACAAACTGAGAACATTAATATAAAAAGCATTAAGACCAGTGCCTGGGAAATGGTAAGTACTACATATAGGTTAATTATCATATTACCCATGGGAACGTAAAAAGAGTTATTATTTTTTTCTAATCAATGAAATACAGATGAAATAAAAATTGGCGGAGAAGTTCTAGCAGATTATACTGACTCTGCCCCATTCACGAGCAGGAAGGCTAACAAGGTTAGCCCCCAGAACAGGAGGGTCATTGTCTTCCTGCTTCTCTGTGAAATATAAGTTAGATATGTCACTGGGCAGAAACTTTAGAGTTCGGCGCCTGCTCTCTCACCGTTGACATCTCAAGTGCCAAAGGAAGGTCTTCGAGAAGTGGCCCCCAGCCAGGGCAAGGAGGAGAACGTCAGTGTCTTCACATGTGACGGGGTGGAGGGAGTGGGCAAGGTAAGAATGGCCCTAGGGAAAGTTATGGCCACACGCCCCCAACCCCGGCCCCCTGACGACTTTTTTAGAATTCTCATTAGCATGCTCGTTTTTGTAATGGAGTCACACCTTAAGGGGAAATTATGAAAATGAAATTGGAAAGAGGGTGTGGCACGAATTAGAAATAGTTTGAATGGGTGGCCCAAACTCAAATTAACCATACTTCACGGTTTTTGTTAGGTTCGGCCCTAATTCTTTTTTTTTTTCATAAACATTAAAGACTCACTGACCCCTCTAAGAAAGGAGTCGCCCCAGCCAATGTTCCCGAAGGAGGAGAGTTCCACACCTAGAAGGCAGAGATATAACCACCCCAACAACTCCACCAGCTCCCCTCCCTCCAATGGCGCACGGAGCAGCTCTGCCCCTGCGCCGATGGCCTTAGGTGGGAGACAGAGGCGAGGTGTTTCTGTATGGCTGCTCTCTAACGCAGGGCCATCATCACATGTCCACTGAATACCAACAAAAAGGGCAGCGATTTGGTGATAAGCCCACAAAGAACGTGCAGAAATATCTGGAATTCCTCTGTTCATGACAGTTCTCGTTCTTTCTGGCCCTGCCGCTGACCCCGGGGTCCCGTGCTCTTCAGTCCTTTCTGCTCATCCCCAGCTGAGCTGCGCCCCCCCTCCCCCCCCCTCCCCGCGCTTCCCCTGTCAGTGGTTACGGCAGCTTTCTAGCTGGTTTCCCTGGGTCTACGATGGTTTCCGTGAAAGGGAGCTCTTATCATGAATGGGTATATAAATAAAGAAGTAAATAGATGAATGAATGTTATCCTTATATTTGCAAGACTAAGATAGTGGCTTGTTAGTTGTTGTCCTGCTGGTTCTTCAGCTCTTAAAAGCAATGGTTCTTATCCAGAATATATGTTATTACTTTTTAG